>PVLA01010576.1:0-61931 GCA_004027455.1 Hydrochoerus hydrochaeris
ACTTACTGAATAAGGAAGACCCACTCTCTCTATATATAGGCAGCACCAACTAATAGGTTTGTAGTCTTAATGGAATAAAAAGGAAGAGTGGAAGGAAATCTTGATTTTTCTTCTTCTTCCTGCCTTATAGGCCATGAAATGTTTCTCTTCTGCCATGCTGCTCTGCCTTAGACCTAGCCAATTAAGGATCGAAACCTCAACAAATTGTGAGCTAAAATAAACCTTTGCTTCCTCTAACTTGTGGGTGTCAGGTGTTTTGTCACAGCAACAAAAAGTAAGACACTAAGTCCTCTTCAGACTGTGAAAAAGGGACACTAGGTACAAGAAAGAACAAATTCAATGTGAAATCATTTTAAGCCGTTATTGAAGAATATCTGATATAGTTCCATAGGCCAAAGTAAGTCATATACAAAGTCAGACAAGGAGGAATCTCTTTAATGTGTGAAAACATTGAGATGTGAATTATGACATTCATTTGATAAAAAACTATCACATTTATGGCAAGGTATTTAGCTCAGCAGCATAAGTGCCTGCTTGGTGAGCATGAGGTCATGAGTTTAACTCCTGGTACAAAAAAAAAACCCATAAATAAATAAATAAATAAATAAATAACTACCACATTTCAAGTTTTTAAAGTTAAATTTCATCAATGCAGAGGTAAAAAATGTCAAAAAAATCACAGTGTTCTTATTCACAAAAATACTAACTCTATGAGGTAATATGTTAATTAGATTTAGTCATTTCATTATATATACTTAAAAGAGTATGTATATAGTACATACATAAAACTTTATCTGTGAATCTGAAAAACAGCAAAATGTAAGTGGACTTTTACATAAAAATAGTTTTTATAATTTTACCAGCCTAATTTTTTTCAAAGAATCAATAATCTACCATATGCCTATGTAGCATCTCACTTTACATCTTAATCATGTCTGCTGTACTTTATTATAATAGTTACAAGAAATTCTTACAAACTGGTTAGTTAAAACAACAAAAATTTATTTTTAAAGTTCTGGAGGTCAGAAGTACAAATTCTTTTTCACTGCTCCAAAGTCAAAGTGTTGGCAGACTGGTTCCTTCTGTAGGCTCAACAAAGAGAATCTGTTTTCCTCTCTTTTTCAGTGCCTAGAGGTTTTCTGTATTCCTCAGCTTGTAGACCCTTCTTCCATCTCTAACATACACCATTCCAATTTCTTCTCTTATCACATCACTCTCCCTTCTGACTCTGACAACTGCTGTTTGTCTTTTATAACAATCATGCCTACATCTACTTTACTCAGATTATTTAAGAATATACCTGTTTCAAAGTCTTTAACTTTATCATGTCTGTGAAATCTATTCTGTCATATAAGGTGGTGTGTTAGTCAGCTTTCCTATTTGTAAGACAAAATGCCAAACACACACAATTTAAAGAAGAGTTTAATTTGGTTCATGGTTTCAGAAGTTTAGTCCATGACAAAGACATTATGAAGGAATGGTATAGTGGAAAAAAACTACTCATATAATAGTAGCCCAAAAGCAAAAAATGCAAACTAAAGTGATATTTGTGCAAAGGTAAATCCCAAGTGACTCATCTTCTCTAACTCTACATGCCTAACAGCATATACAGCTATGAATATCAGTGAATTAATCTACTGATGAGTGTAATGTCCCTGTGATCCAATCACCTCTCCAGGAGTCTCTTAGTCCAGTCAATTTGACAATTAAGATCAACTGGTATGAATCCACCCCTTGTCACACTGACATTTAATTACACCTCCTTAAACCATACTTAGCCTTCAAGTGAACAAAATAACAAGTTAGTAATCACAATTAACGTGATGTTACTGTTTTGTATGCAATCAAAAACACAATATCACTTTCCCAAAGTCTCAATAGCTTTAACATTGCTCAAAAGCCTAAGTCCAAGGTGTTCTCTAACACTCAAAGCAAACTCTTAGCTATAAACCTCCATAAAATTCAAAAGCAAGTCACACAATCCCAAGATACAGTGGTGTGGTGTAAACTCCCATTCCAGAAAGGAGCTGTGGGGAAATAGGAAAGAATCAGACCAAAGAAAAGCAAAACATAGCAGAGAAAACATTAAATCCTGTAGCACTGTGTCCTCACCTGGGCATATGGTGTAAGACATTAGTTACAAGAGGCTTGGATATCCCCCCACATCTCTTTTGATGACTGCAACTCAGATGGCCTCTCTTTTGAGTTGGCTCCATTCATTACCTGAAGTTTTTCTTGGCAGATGCTCCACATTCCTGACATCCCTGACTTCCTGGTATCTCCACTGAACCTCTGGCTTTGTTCCCACAACTTCATGTACCTCTCAGGAGCACATTTCCTGTTCTTCCAGGCCTTCCTTTAAAATCTAGGTAGAACCCTCCATAACTCCCAAGGCAACACTTGCATTTTGTTTGTATGCCTGAAAAACATCAAGGACAATGGCAAGGTCTTCTATAGCTCAAGTGGTACAAAAACTCTTGGACCATGGTTACAGGGGCTCCTAACCTCAGATGGCTGAACATAGTGCAATGAATCCTGGGGAACCAATGCCCTCAGTGGTCTTTTTCAGGTTGGGACCTTGGACCTAGGGCCTTTCTTTTCATGTGAAAGTGATGATTTTGCACTTTTGAACCTATGATGGATGGCTCTTGCTGATTCCTGAAATGCCCTCAAGACATATTTCTTCTCATTCCTTTTCAAAGTACTTTGTATGTCCGTAATGGTGCTAATGTCTTCAGCAAACTCATCTCTTTTGGCTTCCAATTTACACATTTTTCTCTTTGTCTTTTCTGAGATGAGGTCTTGCTATGCAGTTCAGGCAGGTCTTGAACTCACTTTGTAGCCCAGGCTGGCCTCGAACTCACAGTAATTTTTCTGCCTCAGCCCTCCGAGTACTTGGATTACAGGCATGTACCACCATGCCTGGCCACATATTATTGTTTTTAGGCAAAAATTTAAGTTTTTAAAAATTTTTCTGCTCTACCTTTTTCTCCCTGGTCTCACTATAAATCTAGTTAGAATAATACAGCAGTATCCATGTCACAGCCTGAACTTTGAGCTACCCTGATATTTCTTCTACTAGATCAATTAAATTTCAGTCCTTAAATCCAACCTCCCATGAAATCTTAGGACTATGAAAAATGTGGACAAATTCTGTGTCAAAATGTTATATACAAGTGATCTAATCTAATTCCCAAGACTCTTTGTTACTATATGAAACTGCATGAGCCTGGCCTTTACTGTCCACATACATATCAGCATGCTTGTCTTCTGAATTCTGATCAAAATTTCCCATCAGGCACTTCATGTAGCATTCTAGGCTTTCTCTAATCTGCTTCAAACTTTTCCAGACTCCTCTCTCAAACAAGTTACAAAAAGCTTCTAAATCATATGGTCAGGTATAGTCCCAACAATAATCCTACTACCAGTACTAATTTTCTGTATTAGCTTTTGCATTGCTAGGACAAAATATCTGAAACCCACAGTTTAAAGGAGGGGAGGTTTAATTTGGCTCCCAATTTCAGAAGTTTCATCCATGGTTTCTAGCTCCAATGCAGACACATCATGGTGACTCAAAGAGGGCCAGTAAGAGATCTATTCCCAAAAACCACACTTCCAATGACTCATCTTTTCCATTAGAGCCTCACCTTCTAATAGCTCACTCAGCTATGAATATCAGTGAGTTAATCCACAGATTAATACAGAGCCCCATGATACAATCACCTTTCTAGAATTTCTTAATGCAATCAATTTGACAATAAATTTAACTGATACATGTAGCAGTCACAGGTTCTGGAGATTAGGATGTGAACTTATATATGTGGTCATTATTTAGTAGCATGTTACAATGCATCTTAATGCTTTTATTGATACCAAAACAAATTAACAGAAATTTACTATCTCAGTATTTCATAGATTTAAATTCTAAAACAAATACTCATGAACTAAAAGCAAAGTGCCAGAGCTTGAGGGACAAATGCATTCTATTACTTTTAGAGGCTTCTCATATGCATTCACAGGTTGCCTCCTTTTAGCTTCAAACAACAAATGTACATCTTTTTTTTCTTTTCTACGACAGCCATATCTTTCTCTAATATAGTAAGGAATAGTTCTCTGCTTTTAAGGACTCAAAAATAATCAAGTTGGGGCCCAGTTAAATGATCAAGGATAATCTCTCCACCTCAAGGCACTTAATTTTAATTGCAGCTGTGTAATTCACAGGTTCTTTAGATTAAGGTATGGACAATTTGAAAAAATCTTATCCTTACATTACAATGTAATTATCTTATTCATTACAATGTTATTAAAATACTGTGTTTAAACAAAATTTCTAAATGCCAAATGATATTGAACTGCATTGAAGCAATTAGTTATGTTTAAAAAAAGACTTTGGGTTTTATGATATGTTTTCTTAATATGTCAGCCTTTTAATATTACTTTATAGCTACAAAATACAGTTTTTAGTATTTTGAATTTTTTCCTCTTTTTAATATTTTACTTATAATTAGTGTCTAGGACCATCTAGGAATCCAAGTATATCTATAGTTCAGATTTTATCTTAATGTTAACACTTCAAAAAATTTAAAGTAAAATGTTAATAGTACAGCTGAATTGAATGGAACATACTTTGAGTTGAATTAATGATAGCTATAGTAAATATTATTGTATCTCCTTTTTCTTTCATAACTGTTAATAAATCAAAGCTAAATCAGGCACTAGATGCATTTTCAGATTCTCATTAGATATCTATTTTCTACCTCTACTAATCTGGATCTTTAAACATCCTCTCAGAAGTCCATCTGGCAAAGACTTGGTCCCCCAGGTGGTGCTATTCAAGGGGGTCTTTAGGTCACTGGGGACATGTGCTTGAAGGAGACTGTGGAATTTTGGCCCTGAAACAATGGGACCAATCAATTATGCACGGGAACCTCAAAATTATGAGCAAAAACAATTCTTTTTTTAGCTGATCATCAGAAGTATTTTATTACATAGAGAGAAACCTGATCAACACAACAACCTTGGGGAGATGGCCACCTGTGATCATGACATAAAATTTCTGCAGTTGTTGATGTTATTAAAAGTTTTCTCGCAGTTACCTTTGTTATTCAGATTGGGAAATCATTTTCAATAATGGTCTTCTATTTCTCAAACTACTGATGCAGAAGTTTCTTACTGGATTAATGCTATGCTTTATAAACAACAGGAAATTACTAAGCAATAAATTCAATTTAAAACTGGCTTTGCTAAAAGTACTTCCACAACCTACTTTGCAAAAGGACCTAAATCTTTTACTCAAATCATGGTAAAGAAAATTAAAGTAATGCTTCAGAGTAGACTTTAAATGAATCAATGGGATTAATGTATCTTTGTTTCTAAACTCTTATTCTTTCTGGTTTTCTTGATGTGGGGTTTCACTACGTTGCCTTGCTGATTTCCAACTCTTGGATTCATGTGATCCTTCCAGCTCAGCTTCTTAAATAGCCAAGACTACAGGCATGAGCCACCACCTGGCTTCATGTCATATTCATGAACTCTTATTTTTACCTCTTCATGAAGGAAAAACTTAATGGTACACTGAACTTCTGTGAAACTAAATGAAGAAATGTGTGATGACAGATTTATAATTCTTGAAAACACTTAATACACTTTTTTCTTATCTAAAAATGTTTTCAAGCAATTACTTTCTCTTGATTTTTAAAAAATTAATGGTCCCATGTTTTAGAACTGGGTGTGAAATTATGATCTCCTGTGAGTAGACATATATGTCAAATTTTTTTATTAAAAAATGTTGTCTTGCAAATAATTCCCTTATAAGCATCCATACAATCCTTTATACTAATAGAGAATTAAAAATAGACATGGCAAGGTTAATTTTTAAAAATTATTATAAGTAATTTTTAGTATTCCTACATTTCTTCATTAAGAAATTGCCTGTAATTGTCTTTTTTCTTTTTAAATTTCAGGAATATCTGTAGCAGAATGAAGTCGGCAAATAGATAAATTCTTGAGTTATATAACAATACAGGTTTAAGAGGCAATAACACTATTATCTTCTCAGTTCCTAACACATGAAAAATACTATTGTCCTACTATTCAGATTTGGTGGCACATGTCTATAATCCTACCATTCTTGAAAGCAAAGACAGTAGAATTGCAAGTTTAAGCCCAATTGGGCAATAAAACTTTGTATCAAAATAAAAAAATAAAAATAAAAAGGGCTCATTGTGAAGTTCCTTGGTTCAATTCCCAATACTGGAGGAAAAGTTATTACTTACAAAGTAAAAGTCTCTTTAAAATATATTCAGATAGGTGAAAATGATGCATGGTCTAAAATAAATTATTTAAATCAAACTGTAAATGTACCATACTAATTTTACACACATAATATAGGTATGAATATTGATATAAATAATTCAAATTCTGAACTATATCTCACTTGAAAATTAATAAAAGTTGAATTCTATTTTGTTAATCATGATTTTGTATACATGACTAGAAATGAACAGTGTCCATTTTGTGGTGAAGCTTTGCAATGAATAAGTCAGACTAATTATTTTTGAGTGATTTGCTTTTTTCTTCCTGAAATCCAATATATTATTAAGATGCCTAGACTCTCCTGATAATAGACCAAGGTGAGACTTCTGTCAGCACACACAAAGGAGCTGAAGCACAATTCACAATGGCACACACAACCCAGTATGCTAATCTGCAACAAAGGAGCAAGGCCCGTGGGCCAGGATGGCAGAAAAATCTTAAAAGAGAGCCGCACTCCAGTAACAAGATTTTCTATGAGCTCATTAATATTTACCAAAGCCAAGAGAGCTGTTTTTTTTTCTTTCATTTAGTCACAAATGCCTCCTTAGTTATTCCTATATAGAGACAGCATTAGAAAAATAAACTGTGCATATAAAAGAAGCCTCAAATGAAAGACAAGCAGCTTTTAAGATAAGCCTCCTTTCAATGTGAGCATCTGCACCCAGAAGGCCATTTACACAAATTAGCATATTTTATCTACTGTAAAAAAATGAAATAATTCATATATGCAAGATAGTTTAATTTAAATTACTATCAGGGAATGCTCCAACATTATTAGCACACCCACGAAAACACAAGTTCTGATAACCAAGGCAAAGATTTGCCACTTAAAAAGAAAAGCAGTGGGAAAGATATTTTCCAATTGCAAGGAGTGTTTTGTTGAATAATTTAGTAGGTGATCAAGATGTAAGTGTTAGAACAGGAAGACCTGGATTTGAATTTTGCAGCTAACATTAGCTGTGCAATACAGTATTGGGTGAATTATTCCATCTTTCTGAACCTCAAATTTTCCATAATTTGAACCATCTGTAAAGTGGTTCAAATGTGGTCTTGTGTGGTTTTGAGATTTTTAAGTGACTATGATCAAAATGCTTAATATAGGACATGAGCCATCCAAAAGCTTCAATCGGTGTTGAATTTTTAAAAATTTCTTTTATAATTGAGTATATATTAGAAGAACTTTACAAAACTTACCTATTATCCCACTACCTTGGGAGAAAAATTACCATCAGTTTATGAATAAACTTGTATGCATGTCTTTCAAATTTTTATTTTATGGATATGGAATCCTATTTCACACATCAGTAGCTTACTTAGTTTCCCTATCTCCATCCCCCTTATTAATGTATTCTATTAATCCATTTCTATAATACTATTATTTTACCAAATCATTTAAACTTTTTAAAATACACTAATGCATGGTTGTATCACAATATTTGGGACATTTCTAATATTTAGTCATTGTAAACATCACACAATACATGCATCAGCCAATAAATATTTGTATGCATCCTTAATTTCCACTTAGACTTAATACTATTTATCTCACATATTAACATCTCAAAGAAAGCATTACCTATTATTACTTCTTTAAACCTAAACATATGGATTTCTATGCAACCTTTCTTTTTATAATTGCTGATATTTAATTTTTGAGCAGATAATATATTTGCTTATCCTACAAGTCTTTTAAAAAATATAAAACATATAGTTCTTACCTTTATCCCTTTGTCTTATTCATTTGCTTTCCACTTAATTTACCATACAGGTAATACTGTAACTAATGCAGTCTTTTAGATTTAATCTATGAATTTATAATTATGGGCAAATATATTCATTTTATCCCTTTTTCCATAAAGGGTAATATATAATAAAAACCATGGTATATTTTCCTTCTCTAATTATGTATCTGTACTTAACAAGATTTTTCATTCTGTTTTTCTTACAATTGCACAGTATTGTATTATAGTTTTAAATACTGATTTTTTAAAATTATGAGCTCATGTCAGAATAATGTTGAGACTACTGATTCCTACTGTTAAAATATTTTTCTCCAAATGCCTTACCCATTTAGAATTCTAATAAATATGAACAAGTGATGGTTGCATAGCTCATTAGATATACCTATTTCATCTTTCCTCTATAATATTGTATATTATGTCTTAAATGTTTTACAAATTTTGTAGGTGAGAACATACTATCTTCTATCAAATGCATTTGTATATTTTTCATAATTAGTGATGTTGATCTTTTAATGTACTTATTGGGCATTCACAACTATTTAGGAATTTATCAACTTTTATCTTTTTCTTTAATTTCTATAGACATATTTGTATACTCCCTTCTGTTTTCCAAAAGCATGCTCTGTAATAAGTTTGAAGATTTCTTAAAGGTTAATTGTCCCTTTTAATTTCATTTTTTAAAATTATTTTAAATTAATTGAAGAAGATATTTCATTTGAAGTATGTTGCAAATTTGCAGAAATAAAAGATTCAAGCAAACAGGGGGTGAATTCCATCACATATGAATGCATGCATTCATTCAAAATATATGAAGTACCAATGTGTACCATAGATTGTTGTAGGCACCATAGAGGAAAAATAAATTCTAGCTTTTATGGAATGTAGATTTCATTAAGGGAAAATTTGAAGGAGGGTAAGTAGCTAGAGAGAGTAATGCTTGAAAAAAGTTTTATTTTGTTTAGTTTTTACATAGGATAGGAGAAATTGAAGGTTTCTGTTTAAAAATGTTTTGATTAGACTACAATGAAGCTTTTTTTCTATTACTAAAGTTACTTTTATGATCAGAAAGGAGTTATTCTTTATTTTATACTTGTATATTTTTAGAAATTATTGTGTCTTTAATTGTATTTTGTCTTTAATAATAAATGTTTGCCTAAATAGTTTTCAGTAAATTAACTAAATACTATCCTATAATTCTAAAAAGCAATTACATTTATCCCTAAATTTCAACATTTATTCAAGAAATGAAAGCACAATTGATAGGGGCATTAATATATAGAAAGTTACATTGAGAAACTCAGAAATACAGCAAACCATTCTCAGAAGCGAAAGTAAAAAAAACCTGGTATGTATAGAAGAATAACAACAACAACAACAACAAAATAACTCCTACCATGTTATTCACAATATATATCACACAAGTCACAACCTTTCTGTACCTTAGTTTCCTCATAGTAAAGGAAAAAGAAGACTATTACATAGAATTGTTATGATGATAAAGTAATATTTTCCAGGCAAAACACTTGTTGCTGAAAGTTAACTGCTATTCTTAGTTTTCAGAAAAAGAAAATGTAAAATGCAAATGCCAAACAAATATTTTAACTTATCCAAGAGTCATTTGTGATAGTTTTATGCTTTTAATCACATTCTCTTTATGTTATGCTATGGTCTTCCTCCATTTGGTTATATAAATTTCTTTTTCTCCTTACCTCACTATTTTTCTTTGCAGTTTAAATTATTATTAACTATAAAATATTTTAGTTATGCAATTAAGCAACACAGATTGTTCTGTGAATTCTGTGATGAAAATCCATGCAGGTTAAGGGTAGTCTTAGGGAAATGGCCCAATCACCCCTATGTATCCATCTGCTAGCCCCACAAAAGTGTCGTGGGAAATTACAAAATATAAATGATACAAATTGCAGAAATATTATATCTATTGTCCTTTGAAAGGCTTATTTAATGCCAAATAAACATAAAATATAAATGCTATGCATTTAGTGAAATAGGATGTATCTAAAACTTAAATGCCCAGTGTAAGAAGAGCCACTCTGTTCCATGTTTTACCGAAGCAATGTGTTAAAGTTTTTATTATAGAGATGCAGCAATGTGTGTGTGTGTGTGTGTGTGTGTAGTCACTTCCATAAGAAAGTAAATATAAAAATTTCCCCTGAAAGCTTGAGTCATTATGGCATAATACAAACTGAAATTTGATTTCAATTATTCTCATATGTGGCTATTCTCTGAATTTTATTCTTATACTTGGTGAAATGACAGCCTTAGTAATTGAATATTAATTTTCTCAAAAAGACATTCCAAACTCTTCTTCAAAGAGGGAGTTAAGCTTATTAATTCGTTCCATGAGAGGACAAAGTGCAAGACTTGCTATATATGGAATAAAAACTCCTAGAGGCCAAGAAGATTTAATTAAGGAATAAAGAAGAAAAACTGAATGGGCCAGAAGGCAGAAGAATGTGAGGAGGTCATCCAACTTTTGTGAGGGAGGGGAACTTTTCAGGCCTCAACCAAAGAAAAGTAACAAACAAAGTACTCAGAAGTATAAATTCCTCCTGAGATAGTGGCTACAACACTGATTTTCCCACACAATGCCACTTTAATTTCTGGTACAGTTCCAAAGCAAAGGTGTTTTTTGTCAATTTTGCATGAGATTACTTGTGCTCCTTCTAACTTTCATGGTCTTTGAGACACTATTGATTTATCCCCTTTAAAAATCTGAAAATGTTCTCTGTCTTCCCAGTAGACATCTTATTTATTCGTGTCTATCCTAAAACAACTGTCCAAGGTTGGAGTTGTGAAAATATCTCAGGATTCTAACTTACCAGTGTCTAAAGATTGAAGACAACACACAGCAGCTAACGTGTACAAGAAATACCAGCAACATCTGCCCCGTATTTTAATTTTAATAACGCACACTTTATTTTTCCTAATAAATGATATTATCTTGGAACATTACAAAGTAACTCACATTTCAATCCCCTCCAAAATGTCTAAAAACTCTATATATATCCAGAGTCTTGGCTATAAAATTTTCCTTTTTGTCAAGATAGTGATTCACAAATGTAATTTCTTCAAATGTATGAATCCGTTTATAATCATAAACATTATTAAAAACCTTAAAGTTTTTTTCTGTGTATTATATTTACATTTTTCATATTAGGAATTAATTGAGAATTTTAAAGATATTTAACTCATGTAAAAACTACTGCTGATTAATCTAAATGGCTTATGATTTATGAAAAATTACTATATATTTTTTAAAACTAGTGAAAAGAATGGTGATGTTTAAATTTTTACAAATATCATTAGTATCAATCTAAAAGATCACTGCGTTCTTATACCCACCTCTCCATTCAACATGTTAAGATATTATGTTAGGTAGTCTCTGGAAAGCACCATATATTTATAAGAAAATGAGAATGAAAGAGGTAAATAGCATCTTAATATTTTTATGAAAATAAATGTTGACCTTATGGGGTCCTAAAAAGAACTTGGGTACCACCAAAGTTTTGATATGAACATAGGACAACCGTGTCTTCTGATTCCAGCACACACCTCTTCTCCTTACGCACAGCTTTCAATGGCATCTTTGTGATGCTAAACTCATCACTTCTTCAATGACCAGGGCTGATCACTATTTTTTTTAAGACAAGGTCTCACTATGTAGTCCAGGGTAGCTTCAAACTCACAACCTCCACATTAGATTCCCAAGTGTTGAGATTACAGGCATGTGCTATCATGCCCAAGTTTAATTTTCCTTTCCTATCACTGGATTCAAGCACATTCTACAAGGTGATGCATAGAGAAGAGCTGCTGAAATTACAGAAAACAATACTTTTGATGCACATTAATGTGCATGTGTAACTAGTCTGGGTAGTGTACAGCTATTTTCTATTCTGTTAGTGTTTACCTCTCAAAATATAACATGCATACTTAACTTAATAATGTTTAGAGCTAATCTGAATCTTTCTCCTGAAAATAATTTCTTTAAAAGATATTTTCTTCTTACTCTCTAATAAGCTTACATGTAAGTTTTGAATAGAATTTGTTTTATCTATAAAAAAGCTATTACTGGTTAATACTGTCAGAATTTTATTAGGTCAGTTGAAATATTGATTAGTATCTTTTCTCTTTGTTTCTTTTTACTTTTGGAACTTTTTTTAAAGGTTGTTCTTTCTGGAGTACATTGAATCCTCCAGTAATTTGGATGAAGATTTTCTAAATTTTTACTTTTTTGAAAGGTATCTTATTTCACTCTGCTTCTTGAAAAGCAGTTTCATTGGATGTATAAATCTAGTTTGAAAGTAATTGTTGAGTTTTCTAAAGCTTTTATTTTAATGTTTTCCTTCTTTTACTGATGCTATGAAAAAATTCTACATCTAATGGTGACTGTTCATGTAAATTGTCCTTTCTCTGTGGTTCTTTTAAGACTTTATTCTTGCCTTTGGAGTTACATGGTTCAATGTATCTAGTAGTAGATTTCTTTTTATTTATTCTGCTTGAGATTTGTTAATGTTCCTGAATCTAAAGATGTATGTCTTCCATCAGCTCTGAAAAACTGTGGTCTGTTTTATCTTCAAATAACAGTCTCCTCCCTTTTTCTTAATTTCTCTTTTCTATTTTCCAAATACTAGTTAGATGTATGTTATATCTGTTCACCATGTTCTCCACATCTCTTAATCTGGCTCCTATATTCTCCATTTATTGCCTTTCTATTTTGCAATTTATTAACTTTTTGAGTTTGCCAACCTAAGTAGTTTTTTTGTTGCTAATTTTTTCTTTGTTTTAAAAGTAGTTTCATTCTTTTTGATAGTTTGTAATCCCTTATTATTTAATTCGCTTTTATTTTCTTTTATTTTTAATTTTATTTTAAAGAGGGTAAAATTAAACAAAACAAAACAGATTAGAAGAAAACAATGTAGGAGACACAGATTTCAAAGCAAGACAACAGGAGATCTTCACTGTAAATCATATTGTCTCTTGTTTTCTTCTAAATAGTGGTTCATATCTTCACACACAGTGAATTTTTACAAAACAGTATTAAACTGGTCAGGACAGGATGATAAAGGTAGTTTAGGGCTTCAAAACCAGACAATAAGGAAGTTAACAATGGCTGCCATAGTGTCTCTCATTCTCTTCAAAATAGCTGTCCATACCTCCATGTATGTTGAAATAAACTACAAAACAGAGTAAAATCACTCTGAACAAAGAATAATAGTATAGCTGGATTTCAAAGAATGACACTATGGAATCAGCACTGGGTACCATAGTGTCTCTTTTTCTTCAAAGTAGCTGTTCATTTCACCATGCGTTATATAATCAATTCTCATAAACTGTTTAGGAGAAGTTCTACGCATATATGAGTCTCTACATGTATACCTATCCTTTCTGTATTAGAGGAAAAAACAAAACAAAACAAATTCCTAGAAAGACACAAAACAAAAAAGACAAATATGTAACAATAGCAAAGAGCCCAAAACACTTCAAAACAAGGTGGTAGGAGTATGACTAGGGTTGTTATTTTACATAATGATCATCAAGAATTCCTCAGATCACCATACAATAGTATGCACAATTGTTCCAATACAATGATTGTTAACTATTTTGTTCCAGGAACTTGTAGAATCTGTAACACAATCATCTTAGCTATCTTGTGTGTTTATATAATTTTAGATATTTTTTCTTTTCCCTTCCTTTTTCTTTTTCCTCATTTTCCCTAAGATGTTATTTTTCCCCTTGATGTAGATTCACTGTATCCTTTCACTGTATTTGTTGAGTATTTTGTATCTTATATACTCTTACCATTTCTTACAATAGGGAGACTATATAGTATTTACACATGTGTGTTTGATTTATTTCACTTATGAGTATGGTCTCAAGTTGCATCCATTTATTTATAAATATCTCAATGTGTTCATTATTTATTGCTGAGTAGTACTCCACTGTTTAAAAATACCACATTTTTTTTTTTTTTGTCCATTCCTCAGTTGATGGGCACTTAGGTTGTTTCTAAGATCTGGCTATTACAACTTGTGTTGCTATAAACATGTGTGCACATACATCACCACGGTATGATGCTTTCAGTTCTTCTGGGAATATGTCCAGAAGTGGAATAGCTGGGTCAATAGGACTTCCAATCTCAGCTCTTTCAGGAATCTCCAGACTGACCTCCACAGTGGCTGCACCAGTCTGCACTCCCACCAACAATGAAGAAGAGTTTCTTTTTCCCCACAGCCTCTCCAGCATTTGTTGTTGGTAGTTTTTTTTTTAATCCTGATCATTCTATCTGGAGTGAGATGGAATCTCAGTGTTGTTTTAAGTTGCATTTCTCTAATGACCAATGATGCTGAACATTTTTCGTCTATTTCTTTGCCATTTGTATTTCTTCATTTGAGAACTGTGTATTCATCTCAGATGCCCATTTTTTAATGAATCTTTGAATTTTGGGGATTTGAGTTTTTTTAATTTCTTATATGTTCTAAACAGAAATCCTTTGCCTGAGGGACCGTTCACTAAGATTTTTTTCCCAATTTGTGGGTTTTATTTTCACTATGCTGGAGATTTCTTTCAAGATGCAAAAACTCTTTAGTAGGACGTGATCCAGTTACTAATTCTGTGGAGTATTTCATGTGTGATTTGATTCTTGTGCATGAATTCTCTACTTATCCCTATGTCTTCAAGATTTCTACCTACTTTGTCTTCCAACTGATTTAATATTTTCTATTTCTGTTTTAATATTTGGATCTCTGATCCATTTAGACTTTAGTGTACTACATGGTGATAGGCATGGGTCTAGCTTTAGTTTTTGGCATACAGAGAGCCAATTTTTCTAGCACCATTTATTGAAGAGATGACCTTTCTTTCAGTGGATGTGTTTCACACCTTTGTCAGAGATAAAGTGGCTGAGTGTGTTTGTAATTGTAGTTGTATCTTCTAAACTATTCCATTGATCTTCAGGTCTGTTTTTACTCCAGTACCATGCTGATTTTATTTCAGTAGCTTTGTAGTATAACCTCATGTTGGGAATTGTGATGCCTCCTGCTTTGCCTTTGTTGCTTAGAATTGTCTTTTCTATTCTGGGTCTTCTCTGGTTCCAGAAGAATTTTAGAAGTGATTTCTCTAGATTTGTAGGTATGCTAGTGGCATTTTGATTGTGATTGCATTAAATCTGTATAACAATTTTGGGAGAATGGCCATTTTCACAATGTTTGTCCTTCCTGTCCATGAACAAGGAATGTCTTTCCATTTTCTGAGATCCTCTTTAATTTCTTTTTTCAGAGTATTATAATTTTCCCTGAATAGATCTTTTCTTTTCTTAGATTGATTCCTAAGTATTCCATTTGTTTTTGTTTTTGTTTTTGGATGCTATTGTGAAGGTTTTGATTTCTCTTGTTTCTCTGAGTGTATAGGAATGTTATTGATTTTTTGAGTGTTGACCTTGTATCCAGCTACAATACTGAATTTACTTATTATATCTAGGAGTCTTTCAATGGAGTTTAGGGGGTTTTCTATGGAGAGTATCATGATATCTGCAAATAATGATAATTTAACTTCTTCTTTTCCTATCCTTACTCCTTTTTTTCCTCTTTCTTATCTAATTACTCTGGCTAGTATTTCCAGCACTATATTGAATAGGAGTGGTGATAATGGATATCCTTGTCTTTTACCTGATTTTAGGGTAAAGGCTTTCAGTTTTTGGCCATTTAATATGATGCTGACTGTTGGTTTGTCATAGATGGCTTTTATCATATTGAGGTAAAGACCATCTATTCTAATTTTCTGTAAAGTTCTTATCATGAATAAGTGTTGGACCTTATCAAAAACTTTCTCTGTATCTATAGAAATGATCATGTAGTTTGTATTTTTGGCTTTGTTGATATGGTGGATTACATTTATTGATTTGCATATGTTGAGCCATCCCTACATTCCTGGGATGAATTCCACTTGGTCATGGTATATAATCTTCTTGATTATTTGCTGCATTCTATTTTCCAATATTTTATTGAGAATTTTTACATCTATGTTCATTAGGGAGATTGGCCTGTAGTTCTCTTTTTTGGTTGGGTCTTTCTCAGGTGTTGGTATTAGAGTAATATTTGCTTCCAGGAATTAGTTAGGGAGAATTGCTTCCTTTCAATTTCAATGAAGAGTTTGAGGAGTGTCAGCATTAAATCTTCTTTGAAGTTCTTGTAGAATTCCACAGTGGATCTGGATCTGGGCTTTTCTTTGTTGGTAAGGATTTAATTACATTTTCAATTTTGTTAATTGAATTTGGGTTATTCAGCAGTTTTACATCTTCTTGACCCAGCTTTGGTAACTCATATGTCTCTAGAAATATGTCCATTTCTTCTGTGTTATCAAGCCTATGATAATAGAGGTTTTTGAAATAGGTATTGATGATCTTCTGTATTTCCATAGGGTCTGTAATGATTTGGTCCTTTTCATTCATTATTGCATGAATTTGAGTTTTTTCTTTCCTTTTTTTTAAATGAGGTTGGCTAGGGGCTTACCAGTTTTATTTATTCTTTCAAAGAACCAACTCTTTGATTCAGTGATTCTTTGCATTGTTTTCTTAGTCTCTATTGCATTGATTTCTGCTCTGAACTTTATACTTTCCTCCCTTCTTTTGGCTTTGAGCTTGACTTGCTCTTCATTTTCTAGATGTTTGAGATGTAACATCAGGTTGTTTATTTGTGTTCATTCTGTTTTCCTGATGTGGGAATTCACCACAATAAACTTTTCTCTGAGGACTGCTTTCATTGTGTCCCACAGGTTCCAGTAAGATGTATTTATATTTTTGTTTGCTTGTAGATATTGTTTAATTTCTTCTTTAATTTCCTTTGTGATCCAGTGATTGTTCAGGAGTGTATTATTCAATTCCCATGTGTTTGTGGAGGTTTTGCAGTTTATTTTGTCATTAACTTCTAGTTTTATGGCTCTTTGATCTGATTACATGCATGGGATAATTTCAGTTCTTTTGCATTTACTGAAGCATGTTCTGTGGGTTAGTATATTGGTCTATTTTGGAGAACATTCCACATGTGGAATATTCTGATATTGTTGGTTGGGACACTCTGTCTACATCTACCAAGTCCATTTGTTCATAGCTGTAATTCAGTTCTGTTATTTCTTTGCTGATTTTCTGTCTAATTGATCTGTCCCTTTGTATCAATGGCATGTTAAGGTCTCCTGTTATAATTGTGTTATTGCTTATTTGATGTTTCATTCCTGGTATTATTTGTTTTGTATGGCTGGATGCTCCCAAATTTGGTGCATATATATTTAAGATTGTTATCTCTTCCTCTTGAAGTTTTCCTCTAATATATAGTGACCTTCTTTATCTCTTTGGATCATTCTTGGTTTGAAGTTCACATTGTCTGCAAACAGAGTAGTTACGTATGCTTTTTTGGGGGATCCTGCTGCATGGAGCATTGTTTTCCATTCTTTCACTTTTAGTCTATGAGTTTCCTTTTGGGTTAGATGGGTTTCTGGTATACAGCATATGGTTGGATGCTGCTTCTTGATCCATTCTGCCAGTCTGTTTCTTTTAATTGAATTGAGGCCATTTACATTAATGGTTATAACTGATATATACTGATTTATTTTTGACATGTTATCTTTCTGCTGTTGATTCTTTACCTTTCTACTCTGTTTAATTGTTTTCTTTGCTTAGTAGTTTTTTCCTGTGTCTATCTAAAATATCTTTCAGTATTCTTTGCAGGGTTGGTTTGGTAGTCATGAAGTTCTTCAGCTGTTCTTTGTCATGGAAGTATCTTATTTTTCCATCCATTTTGAAGTACAGTTTTCCAGGGTACATCAGTCTGGGTTGGAAGTCATTTTTCTTTATGATATGAAGTGCTTCACTCCATGCTCTTCTTGACTTCATTGTTTGTATTAAGAAGTCTGCTGTGGTTCTGATAGGCTTTCCTTTATAGGTGATCTGTCTCTTTTCTCTAGCAGCTTTTAATATTCTGTTCTTATGTTTGATTTTTGGGATGTTGATTATTACATGTCTGGGTGTAGTTTTATTTTGGTTATGGTTTTGGGGGTTCTATATGCTCCACTGATCTGTATGTCAGTTTCCATTCTCACGTTGGGGAAATTTTCAGCTATTATTTCTATAAATAGCCTCTTGATATCACTTGCATTGTCACCTTCTTTTTCATTTATACCTATGAATCCTATGTTGTTTTTCTTTGCATCATCTTGCAGCTGTTGAATTGTTATTTCTTGATTCGTTGTTATTTTTAAAAGATCTTTCCTTTCCTGTTCACTAGCTGCAATCTTGTCTTTGAGGTCTGAAATTTTATCTTCACTTTCATTGAGGAGGCTTTGCCAAGCTTTGATGGAATTTTTGATTTCCTGTACATCTCTTTGAATTTGCCTTATGCATTCTGTTTGTTTCTGATATTGTTCATTCAAGGTTTCCATCTTTTTGCATTATTCCTCTAATTTTTTAACTATGTCTTCTTTAGCTATGTTCAGCATTTCTTTCATCACATTTATCATTTCTTCTTTTACTTGGGAGATTATTTCTGATTTGAGTTCTTTTATAGCTTCCCAGAGTTGTTTCTTTATTTCAGTTGTTATCATTTCAGGAGTTTCAGGTGTATGGCTTACATTTTCTTCTGTGTCCATGTCTCCTAGGCTTGCTTGGGTTGGGCTGGAAGTTTGAGATTGCATTTTGCTCTTTTGTTTTGTCATTTTCCTATATTTCTGGGATTCAAGCAATGTTCCAAAGCTTCCACATGTGCCGGGAATCATCTGGCCCACTTTTGGTTCCCGGGGCAGATTGCAGGCAACTGCTAGCCACATGGAGGTTGCTGCCCATGGCTCATTTAGGCCCACAGGGACCTCCCCTGCATCCTCTGGTGATTTGGGATGCTGGATGTGGTCTTACCACCTGGGAGTGATGCTCCAAAGCTTCCCCGTGTGGTGGGATTCAACTTGCATATGTTCAACTCTTGGGACTGAACTCAGGCCCTTGCTAGCCCCTTGAAGTTCACTGGATGTGGCCCAGTTAGACCCAGAGGGATCTCCCGTGTGTCCTCTGATGATTTGGGATGCTTGACGTGGTCTTACTGCCTGGGAGCGAGGTTCCAAAGCTTCCCTGTGACCTGGGATTCAACTCGCACATGTTCAGCTCCCAGGTATGGATTCAGGCCCCTGCTAACCACCTGGAAGTCGCTGGGCATGGACTCACTTTTTTTTTAGTAACTGTAATACAAATATTCTTACCTGATGAATTCAACACTAACTGTCTTTGTTGCTTTGTCAATCCTAGATCATCATGTTTTCCTTGAACACTTAGTGACTAATTATACTGGGTGTACAGCCACTTTAACTTTATCCATAAAATCATTTGAAATTTGTATTAATAGTGTGTATCTCTAACAAGGAATTTAATTTACTTCTGTGAGTCATGTAAGAATAGATGGAAAATTTTAATTGGTGAATTGTATAAGCAGGCACTGCCAATTCACTTATATGGTCAATATCATCTTATATGGGTTTAATTGGTGAATTGTATAAGCAGGCACTGCCAATTCACTTATATGGTCAATATCATCTTATATGGGTTTTTGTTCTTATTCTCCACATAGATGCCAAGAATCGCACAGAATACAAAAGCTCAATGTGCCCTTTTATGTCCAAACTCCGTAGCTCACTGAGCCATATGTCCTTACAGGATTTCCTTACTTTCTAGCCAGCTTGATCAAACACTTCAAATGGTTATTCCAGATACTAGATAGAATATCTAGTAATTTTAGTGAGTAAAAGAAATATCTTCAATATATCAGAATCATATAATCAGAAATGAAAGTTCTCAGTTTAAATTATATTCTGTAGCATATTTATATGAAAATTCTACTACAAGGGCATAAATTTTATTTGTAATAATGTGTAGTGGTCACACAATTTGTTAAAATCAGAATGATAGTTGAAATCTATATCATTTTATAATTTATCAATTACTTTTGCAATATTTAGTTTAAAGAATATAAAGGAAGTAATAATTATATAGCAGTAAACTCAATTAAAATGTTCTATTGTCATTAGAAAATCCTAAGGATTAAAAGTCATCAGAATTTCCTCTATATAGCAACTATTAACACCTTCAAATGGTTAAAATTTAATTTAACTTTTTATTTTGAGCTTTCTAGAAATCACTTTACATGATTATCAGAATATTTTTTAAAACATGATAGAAACAATGGTAGAGATTATACATTAACTTTATTTACAGTTATATGTAATTTACATGTAAAGGATAATCTGAAATGACAGAACATATAATAATGTATCAATTTATTTCTCATGATTATCCTTGTATTTCCCTACTCTTCTTAGTGGTATGTCAAAATCACAAATAAAACTGTTAACTAATTTCTGCAATTAAATACAACTTTATAAAACTGAAAAAACTGAATTGACCAAAATCTTGACAGAATTTGGTAGCACTGTACATTATTTTAAAAACACCTGAAGCTTATTTCTGGCTGCATCTGACATGGACATTAATAGTGAAATAGTTTCTCTAATTCTATACACTTTTCTTTTAGAATACAGCTGAAAATATTAAATATATGCTTGATTATTCAGCCTTTAACCATTAACTATCATATATGCTATATAAAACTGCATACTTTAAGACCCAAAATAAAAATAAAATGATAGTTCAAATAGGAAGCACTTAAGCCAGTTTACTTTCAATGTACCTTCCCCAAAAACTGTTTTAAGTTATGACATTTTGGTTTTAGTTTGTTTGATTATACTTCTATTCACTTACATATTAACAATCTTAAAAACATAAATTGCTACATCTGCTAGTGATTAGAAGTACGGTAATATATTGTAAATAATTTTAAATTATCAGAATACTCCATTTTCTTCCCATTTGAAACAACAACAAAAACTGAAACCAAACACACATATGTTGAAAATCTGGTGCTTACAACAGTGACATAGGAGTTTGACATTTTAAATAAGAGAAGAAATACTGGAGCATAATTTTTTTCATGGCTCTAGTTTGACATGCATTTAAGTGGAAGCATAATTTTGGAGCCAATGAACACCCCCCTGTTTTTGAAATTCATGGAGTCTGAAAGGTTTTCCCATTGGTGTTTAAATTCCCTCTAGGTGGATTTAAAATAGTCACAAAGATGAAGTAGCATGGGGGAAGTAGTCAAAGTACCTAAGAGCTTATTGAGCCAGTGGAGCTCCTGCATGGGAATGGGTTAGAAGAAGCTGCCAGAAGAAGTCCTGCATGGTTTAAAATGTAAAGACAAGGCACAAGAATTCACAGAAGGACAAAAAAAAATCACATTGTTAATGAATTGTATATTAGAATCCATGAAAATGAGTCAATACAAGTTATACCAAAAGGACCTTTTTGTTCAATTATAAATAAGACTGCTGATGGTGTTTTCTTTTTGTAATCTACATCAAAATGGTTCTTAAACTGAATTTAAGAAAAAAAAATACATGGTTTGAGCTACTGATCCAAGACAGTGACAACATGTAACTCATTGCTGCCAAATAAGTTGTGTAGCAGAGTGGTTTGAGGAGGATGGACACAAGGCAGAAAGTCTGGTTTGAATCCTGCTTTGGCACTTATGGCACCTCAGTGGGCAAAAGAGAAACAGTAAGAGTTGCATTATTCAGGATCTGAGGAGAATTGATTTTAAGATCCCCACAGATATCAAAATTCAAAGGTGCTTAAGTACCTCATACAAAATGATATAGTATTTGTATATAACCTATATATATTATCATATAAATTCCAAGACATCTCTAGGTTGCATGTAATATTTAATACAATGCATATACTATGTAAAAAGTTGGCATAATATAGGAAACAATGACACAAAAGAAAATGTCTACATATTCAGTAAAGAGGCATTTTTTTCTGAATATTTTTGACCCATGATTGGTTGAATTCATAGATGTGGAGCTCACAGACACCTAAGGCTATTTAAATCATAGTTTTGTTTTCAGGATTCAGTAAGCTACTTTTGTAACATGCTTAGGGCAGTGCCTGGCATACAGTAAGCCCTAAATAAGCATTTAACTATTTCCTTTATGGCAGAGAGAAGAGGAAACCAGATCAGATGTGAATAAACCTGAGTCCTGGTCACAGTACTGCTATTTGCTCAAATAAGAAGCCTAAAAGTAATTCAGTTTTACCTGTAACACTAATCACTTCACTCACTGACCTCCCAGGAGTTAGGATCAAGTGATTCTACATATGTAAGGGGTCTTAAAAAACATTGAGTACAACCTTTTATCTGTCAGAGAGAAAAGCACTGAATTTCAAAATTCTAATCCTAATATTTCAAAATATCAAACACCAAGGCTACACATATTTACCTTCATATTTAATTGAGCCACATTTAATGGTATCTTTACTACCTGAAGAATATGCCATAAATTGCACTGCTACTTTATATCCATCATGGGAGGTGAACTATTCAGCCATTTGTTAATATGTTCCCAGGAGTTTGTCACGTTTTTTTGTATAACCATTAATAAAGAATATTTCATTCTTGCTTCTTTTCAATAGTTCAACTTTCTCAACTGTAATAGCTTTTGTTCCTATATTATTCAGTGAAGGGATATAAAAGATTGGGGTCAAACAAGCAAGGAACATAATAGTAACAAACAGCTAATATCAGATCTCAGCACTGGTTCCAACATAAGCTATGCTGTCCTGCCTCTAGCATCCGCAGCTCCCATGTGGCCTTTCTCTTGGCCCATACAGAGCATGTCCAATGGGCCAACAGGTTGATACCCCAGGGAGCCCTCAGCTAATGACACTGGAGGATAAATACACTAGTGTCCTCAGCTCTTGGGTGGTGTAACTCTGAGGTGTGTTTAATACTGTTTCCCAGAAATCATCAGTAAGAGCTCCAGTTTTCCATCATGGAAAATGCCCATGCCTTCTTTTTCTCCTTTGTTGATCTCTCTTCTGCCTCATTTCTAAATGCTTGTGCACTTGGGGTTCATCCTGGGAAAACTCTTTTCCCATCTTCATTTTCTGCCTAGATGATCTTATCCATTTTAAATTTTTATGTAATAATGATTCTAAAATTTCATTCAATCTTGGCTGGCTCCTAATTTTATAACCACATTTGCAAGTGCTCTTAACATCCTCACCTGGATGTTAACAAGGCCTAAGAAGAACTCTTGAATTCCTTTCCAAAATTTGCCTCCCTTCCATCCTGCCCATTTCAGGAAATACTATTATCATCCACCAACTGATCAAGTCCAAACCTTTGAAATAATTCTTTCTTTCTCCTACCTTTTCACTCCAAAATTTACTCCATTAACATGTATTAAAGACTTCACTTCCAAAATATGCTCTGAGAATTCCCATTTGTCTCCCTCTAACACTACCACCCTCATATGTCACCAACTCTTCTCATCTCGGGTATTGCAATAGACTCCTGCCAAGATTTCCTTGTGCACTGCATTCTCCACAGAATATCCCAAATCACAGTGTAAAACATATTTAAAAAGCCAAGATATGGTTTTCTCCAAATCTTCCAGGGGCTTCTAGAATAAAATTCAAGCTCCTTTTCCTGGATTACAGGATCTTACCCTTATTATTAAATGCTGAGATCTTACATTAGTTTTTACTCTTATGTTCCTTG
This sequence comes from Hydrochoerus hydrochaeris, assembly GCA_004027455.1. Classification (NCBI taxonomy): domain Eukaryota; kingdom Metazoa; phylum Chordata; class Mammalia; order Rodentia; family Hydrochaeridae; genus Hydrochoerus; species Hydrochoerus hydrochaeris. The sequence goes on from PVLA01010576.1 coordinate 23,729, forward strand.
CTTGATTGGCCCTAACCACTTTATATTCCTTCTACTTTTTTTAAATTAGTACTTCTCTATTGTTGACATGATTTTATAAATAGGTCATGGAATTTAAGTCACACTTGCCATTTTTTAGGATTCTTAAAACAAACTCATTCTAGCCACAGAGCTGTTATTATATCTGTTTCTTCTGCTAGAATATTCTTTGAGATTGCTGTGTGGTCACCTCCTTCTTGTCCAAGTGTCAGTTTAAACGTATCCTCTTAAGAAATGACTTTATAAAGTGTCCAGCTAAGATAGTGTCAAGTGCTATTTGACCACAATGATTGTCACTGCTTTTGAGTGCTTATTTATTTATATATTTTATCTTCCTCCTAGTTGAAGTCAATTCTTTCTTTTTTTCACTGTTTAGGTTTCTTACATTTCATATTTGTTTTCTTATACTGATCTTCTTCCTCTATTTCCTCAATTACTTCTTGAATTTATACTTTCAAGTGAGTAAACAATGTCTCATCCTCTTCAGATTATTCACTCCATACAAATACATAGTACACGTGTGACTTTGTTATATAATATTAGAGTGTGCTCCCAGGTTAATGTTTAACATAGTTTGTCAGGAGTCAAGCTGTATTGGAAACTATTGTTATTTCTAACTGTCTTATGAAGTTTACCTAGCAATTAGAACATAAGCCAATATGTGTAAAACCTTTAATAAAGGAAAATAAAGACTAAGGCTCATAGTATTGCTTTAATAGACTGCATTGAGTAAAATAAATTATAAATGACCATCACCCCCATTTTGAAGATGATGAAACTGAGCCTTCAGGTAGTAAGGTAATTTACTTATAGGCAGAGACTGATTACTCATTTAATTTACTTTGATTCCAGAGCTCATAATTTAAATCGCTATAACAAATTTCCTCTAGAATTGGGGTGTGAGGCAATATGAATAATAAATAAACTATGATAGTAATCGTGCCATCTTGACTGGATTAAGAAACTTTTAGCATGGTTACTGAATCACCAGGTCACTGGAATTAATCTACTGATGTTCATAGCTGAAAATGCAGTCAGGAGGTCAAGCTCAGTTAGAGGTGAGGCACTGGAGGTGTGCCTTTGGAGGATATCTCATGCTGCTTTTCTTCCACTGTGCTCTGCTTCCTGACCATCATAAAATAAATCTGTCTTCCACATGCACTTAGAGCTGTCTACCATAATATACTGCCTCATCTCAGACCCATAGCAATGGAACCACAGTCCCATGGACTAAAACTTCTGAAGCCATAAGCCAAATAAATCATTTCTCTTTCATCTGAACATGTCAGGTATTTTCACCAGAAATGAGAAAGTTGACCAACATAATAATGTTAGTCTAGGAACATAGCATACCCATTTCTATGCAGTATGTTTTAAATGATGCAGCACATTTCAATACTTTTGAAGCTTTTTAGATAATTCATAGCCCTTAAAAATTAATCTTAATTTTAGTGATATGTGAGTATATAAAGAAGAAAGAAAGAAAATCTATCTTAGTTTTCATCTTCCATACAAACCTAGTAGGAGTTATCCAAAAATTTAAACAAGATTCAATTTTCAGACCAAAATTTCTCATGGGAAAACAAAGAGTCTTCAGGTTACAATAGAATATAATTTGCTTCAAATGGAAACCAATAGAAGAATGGTCATTTAAGACTTCTTTTATGAGAATAAAACTAGATTTATCAAATATGTATGTAATTTGGAATCACAATGGCTCACAGACCAGAGAATATGAGAAGCTATATAATTTTTTTTCTGAAAAGCTGAATAGCATCAAAAACAATAGTTAAGCTTTGTTACCAAATGTATATGAAGAAAGCCAGATTAACATACCCAGGAAGCAATAGATGTTCAATGCAGTCTTCTAAAATTATTTTAGCATGTTTTATATTGTTAACATCTCAAAGAAGAAATCCAAAGCACAAAGGATTATAAAATCTTTATAAAGAGAAGGTAAACATATTTTAAATAGAAATTGTAGCTTTCCTGCATGTTCCAAAGTAGTAACTGAAAAATGGCACAAAGACACGTATTCAGATAGTATTTTCTCTTCTTTCCTCTTTTCTAGTACCCTCATTTCCATGGAAAAGAACTGCAGAAGTTCATACTGCTAACGGATATATAAGAAGACATTAGTAAGTACAAATAATTGATGAAGAAACTGAGGCTCAGCTAATGGAGTGGCACTCAAGTCTTGGGTTTCGGTTGAACAGTCCTGTCATCTTACCACACTGGCAATACATAAATAGCACAAAAAATACCAGTTCATACTTGTGCTTAAATGTCAGGAGCAATAGAATGTTCTAACTTTTGAGATAAGCCATTTTAAAAATTACAAAATCTTGAACATTAAAAGGGAAGTGTTTGGGGGCCAGGGATTTAGCTCAGTGGCATAAGTGCCTGCCTGACAAGCATGAAGTCTTGAGTTCAATCCCCAGTACCAAAAAAAAAAATGTTTGGGTTATATTTTTAACCTATAAGGTACACATCTATAAGGTATACATACAAGACACTGTTCCCACCAAGTATGTTTGGCAGCCACTGTTAAAGACTAAATTCAGATTAATATAAGGTGAGAATCATTTCTCATGATCTCAGATTCTTATTAGTATAATTTTATCTGATATGAATATTATTTATATTTGCTCTCCAGAAGATAAAATCAAGTTTTATCACTCAAAGATGGGGCTAGGCAAATAGTCTTACTCAGAAATTCAAGAGAAGAACTGGCATCAGCAAACTAACTTGCCAGAGATGCAGGAGGACTGTGAGTTCTGCAGTCTGATTGACAGCAATGCTGGGAAGAATGACAAAGGTAAGGACGCAAATTGTTTCCTGTGTGTAATTTTTGTATGGCTGTTTCACATACCTGTCAAGAAATTATTTATCATTTATATACTGAAGCTATTTCTATCACCTTCGCTCTAGGAATGAGAGTTTATGTAAAAGATTATATTCATATAATGTAAAATTTCATTTCCACTTAACTTGCAAGCATCTAGTATATGGTTTTGGTATACTTTTAAGAATTTCATTAAGTTTTTGTGTTTCACTAGATTAGGACTTAATGTGGCTATATGAAAAGGCCACAAGTTCTTTTTGAATATATTAAAAACCATCTGGTTGATGAGCAGATATTAGAGCTGGATATATATATGGAAGGCCTACCATGTGAAAAGCACGGAAAACCTCAGGGATGGAATACTAGCTGCAAACATTTCCAAATCTGTTTATTATTATTAAACACATACAGGGAAAAAGATAAACTAGGCCTTAAATCAATTATTAGAGGCAATGTATCCACTGAGGAAAAAATTAATTAATTTTAGTTGAAATCAAAATAGACTTTGGGAAAAAGATGTCCATTTTGATTGTAAAAGAGGCAAAAGAAAGTATAGAAAGTCAAATATGTTCAGTCTTTGTGGCACATGCTGTGTTAGAAAGCTAATCTACAATGTCTGAATGAATCCCCTAATAATGCTACCATAGGAATTACACAGCTTCTCACTATTCTTCACCCCGTTCCTCTATCCATGTCCTTTGTCCCATGACAATGTGATGGGTAATGTGTTGTCCACCTGTCTTACTTGCTTTGTTGTTTTTGAAACACAGTACCTAACACCCACAAGTTAAAGGAGCAGAGGTTTATTTTGGCTCAGGGTTTGTAAAGGTTTCAATCCTTAATCCACTAGTTCTAAGGTGGTGCAGCATGGCAGAGAAGCACGGCAGAGGAAAAACAGTTGATGACATGGCAGTCAGGAAGCAGTGTGCCCTTCTTTCTTCTTTTCCCTTTTATCCCACCCCTGGTACAAACCTATTGGCTGGTACTATTCATATTCAGTATGGATCTCCCTTCAGTAACATCATCCACACCTAGAACTACGCTAAACCTATTAATGGACTAATCTAAAGCCACACACCCATGATCCAGCCTCCTCCCAAAAAGCCTCACCTATGACTGTATGAAGCTTTGGAGAGGTGGTATCTTGATATAATCTATAACACCACCTCACTGGTGCAACTTTTTTAAAGGCCAAAGTAAATACAGTGTAATCAAAGACCTAAATTATATTTCCATAGTCAGACATTCTGCCAAATCCAGAAGAAAAATCAATCTTTATCCACTTACCCCTCCAAAGCATAAAAGAACCATGGTGTAGTCCTGAACTCAACCTAGTACCAAAAGCTTAGCTCAGTCACCTGGATATGCATGAAAAGTAAGTGTTCATTTTATGCTATTTAATTGCTGTGGCATTTGTTACAATGGCATTATTATGCCAGTAACTGATTGATGTATCTTTATAGGAGTTAGGAACTGAGCCCAGAGGGCAGAAATAGCTTGCTCAAGTTTTCATATCTAGTGAGGAGAAAAATCCAAGTTTAGAATTCCAGGCTGTCACAAAGCTAAGTCTATATTTTTTCTACCATACTGATTCTAAAGAGAAGATGAGAATTAGAGAGGTCATTCTAATTTGAGGACAAACTAAAGAAGGAAGCTGTAGATATAAAAAAGAAAGTTCTAACTTGTTTGAAATTTTCTTAGGTGGAATAATGACTAATAAAATTGGCAAGATAACTTGGTTCTAAATTTATCTTCAATACAAGGTTTAGGACTTTCAGCTTCATTCTAATGACAAGAAATGCCATCAAAATATTTTAAATACAGAAGAAACCTATTGAAGTAAGACAATTCAAGAAGCCTTATTTAGTATGGACATTCATAAGATCACTCATAAGTTTTTTCAGTAATCTAGGTAGTAAAGTAATAGATAATAGACAATTAGTTCTCATCTTCAAGCCAGGATTAATTGAACTTGCCCCAGTAAACAGTCCTTATAGAACTGAAAAATTTACTTTTATTTAAAACACGTCTATCTAAACATAAATGAACTCCTTGAATTTTAACTTTCAATTTACTTCAACATATTTTTCATCTAATATTTATCCATTCATTATCTGTGGATATATCGATGCATCCAGTAATTTGTAAATATGGTTGAAAGATAAATTGAGTGGCAGCTAAGAGATAAATCAGGCTAAAATCATAAATCTACTCTCCTTCAGCTAAATGCTAACAAAAGAGGAAATGACTAAGATATGATGAGGATGTGAATCCAAACATCAAATTACTCATGATCAATGTTTAGTGTCCTGGTTAGTTAAAGACCTACCCAAGCCACTTATTATAAGCCTTAAGAAGAATACACATTCTTAGTGTATCTACTTTCTTTAAGAAAAAAAATGTGTTTATTCAAAGCATACCTACATATGAAATATTAATTAAATTGATTTGAATTATGATTTATTCTACAGATCCATTAGGTAGATATGACACATAAACTTTGTAGTTTTTACTGAGACTCAAAATCTACAAATACCAAATTGTCACTTTTATTCCATAAAGATCACTGTATTTGAGAAAAATATTAATAATGTAAGCTTTATCTCTTGTGCAGTATCCTGTTTTATATTGTATGCAACTGACTTTCAAGAAAGTTTTCTGCAAAGAAACCACATAAGTCTTTCTTGGGAAAGATTAAAACATAAAATTACAGTAACAAGAAGAATAGAGCTGCCCACATACCCTTCCATTCACCCTTTCCCATTCATGGGATTCCTTTTTCCATCACCCTTTCTCCACTCCACTGGAAGGCTAAGAGACTGGGCAGTCTACAGTATTGGACTGAGTCACTGTCTTTAGGACAGTTTTAGAAGCCCAACCTGAATTATCTGAATTAATCACCTAATAATGCTACTATAAACCTCAAATCAGAAATAATATAAAATATAATTTCTAACTAATATCTACCTACAATATAGATCACTCTTGCTTTTTCTTAGACACACAACATTTTTAGGAATTTGGGAGGGCTTATGGCAATCTTTCATTTTTTAAGAGAGACCCATTTTATAATAATGAAATTAAATGAGTCATTGATTTGTTGTCAATACTGTATAATGGATGAGTATGAACATCTCAAAAATTAGAAAACTTTTAGCAATCAGACTCTCCATGTTTGCAGAATTCTCATTTCCTATTTCCTTTACCTGATTCCTGAAAGACGTATACTGGGACATGTGATTGTGTGAAGGAATCAAAAGTGGAAATTAAACATTCTTCAACTAAATGAAGACTATAGGGAAAACTTGGGGCGGGGGAAGGACTCCAAAATGAAACTTTCAAGGAAATGGAAGTACTATAGAGTTTATTTTTCTTTTGTGATATGTAGTAAATATTTAAATTCAAGCATTAAACAGCTATATACATTCTTAAAGTATAAAGTGTACAGTCTACCTAGGAGTGTATGGTTTCCTATTTATAATTTTTAACTATAGAAAACAAGGTAAGGAGAATGAATAAATCTAGATAAACTTACAATAGAGCTAAACTTTGTTTTTATGCAAGCTAACTGAATTCTCATCAATATTACTTTTCTTATTTTTCCTATGGAAAATTATTCCCAAACAAATTTTGTTTCTATCAGTTGTTTCTTAGAAATGTAAGTATCAAGGATGGCTGTTTTAGGTTGCCCTGAGTCTCTGATGATTTAAGTTCCTAAAAGAGGTTTGTCTTGCAGGTAACCATGACTTTGCTGATCCAGAACTAGATTCCAATTAAGGAGCTGAGGTCACATATTTAGCATCTTCCAGCAGCCCTAATAGCATGGTCAAGTTGTATTTCTGAACAGACTGTATGTACTCAAGTGCAGAATCTTCTCCATCAACTAGACAGGGAGAAAACTAAACAGTCCTGCTCATGGAGCAGCTTTACCCTCAGTTTCACAGACTTAACGCTGAGATTGGAGTCACATGAACTGCAGTTTTCTTCAATACTGTGTTTTAATGTCACACAACATAGATGTGTATGTACTCACAGACATATTTAGGTGTGCTTTGCTTTGCTTTCTTTTCTTTTCTCTTTTAAGAAGATTACTCTTTTTACTTTATCACTCCGTATTCCCCTGGCTCCAGCTAGCAAATGTTGAGTGAATAGTCATTTCTACAGGGTCACAAAGTGCAGGATAACACCCCCACTCCCTACCCTTGGCTTTCCAGGAACTCAGAAAAGTAACTAAAAATCACCACCAATATCCCAGGGACTCAAGGGTCAGTTCTATTACCTCCTTCCAATCCTTCCTTGCCAAATCCTCACTTCCTTATCCCCTTTTTGGTCATCTTAAGAGGATTGAAATGAAAAGTTAATCCTCTTCTTGAAAAACATTTGGCACTCCTCAGTTAATGAATAATTATATCTTAAGGTTGTTTGGAAATGTTAAGTAATAAAGAAACCACACAAAACCTATTCAAAATAGCAATTGGCTAATCACTTGGAGACTGAAAAGTATAGGATTGTATAACCTTTTTAAATGATTAATTTTTCTTTGAGAATTAATATTTCAGGTTTTTTTTTAACAGAAAGAAATATTTAAAAGTTCATTAGTGTTTTTTCTTACCACCTGAACCCAGTTTCTCCCCCATTACAGGGACACAAGAGACGCACAGACACACACACCCTGCAGCATGAAGAAGGATTGACCAGAAAACAGAGACACATTTACATCTCCTGGATTACGTGCTGATGGCTACAGTAGGAAACAAACTTGTCAATTATGCAAACAACTGTTAAATTCCAAATATAAGAAATGTAGTTTATTTCTATGAGTTTTACATTACTATAAAAACTTAATTGTTTGATTCAGTGTTAATAACCAGGTTTCCAGCAGTTTTGTTTACATAAAGTTAGAATTTTTAGAGTCAATAGTTACAATGTTTAATGCTTAAAATAATATTTTGTTTTAAATTTTAAAAAACTATGAAAAGTTTTCATTTCTTAAATTTTTCAGTTGACACTCAAACATTGTTTAGGGACATAATGAAATTTTTTTTTCAGAAAGCAAAATGAAAAGGCTTTACCTGCACCTCTAAAAACAAAACTCATTAGTATGCCAAGTTTATTTCCTCCACCAAAAATAATGGAGCATTTGCATACAGCAGGACTAAGAAACCAGTCTAGTTCATCAGCATATTATAATGCCTCCCAGCAGCCTCACACACTGCCTCATCAACATCATACTGTTTCAATTACACTTTTTTTTTACCCACTTCACATGTTAAGCCATCTTCACTTATGTCTCACCTTAAACTGCAGTATTAAATTTAACTACATTTTTCCAGGGATAGATGGATTCTCTGTAAGTCAGAAACTGAATCACTAACATTGTATTGTTACAGGCCTCAAAAGAAAAGAAAATGTGGGAGGGAAAAGAACCATGGTAGATTTTAAAGAAACAAATAATTCCTCCCCACAAAAGCTCGCCCCTCAGAACCAATAGCAGAAAGAATTAAGAATTGCCTCTAGCACAGTATGGGGCCCCTGTGCCAAGGAAATGGAAATAGTCTTTTAAAAACCGCTGAAGCCTGCTCACTCCCCTGTGATCATCCTACCAGTCCGCTCCACAGTGCAAGAGTGAGGAAGCAAGGTCTTTGATTTTTTCAGCAAACTATTGAAAAACACAATAAAGACTGGACTTAAAAAGATGAGCTTTAATTTAGCAAACACTATAGAGACATGTCCCAAGACAACTGCCACCTCACGTAAAAAGAAAAAAAAAAAAAGTCTTGTATTTATGAAGAAACAGAGACAAAGCAAAATTATTCTAAAAGAGCATAGCTCTTATTAAGTGGCTTTATTCCTCTGGAAAAATCCTAAGCAGAGGGAAAGAAAACTCCCTCATATCATTATAGAGTCCGTCTTTCAAAAAGAATTATAATTGCATGAATATTTAGTGTTCAGAGAGCTGAGTTATGAGAGTGAATTTTCATAGCAACAGAACAGGTTGGAAATGAGATGTAACAGATTTTTTGGTGTTTGGATGATTCACAAAAGTTTTACATTATCTGCCTCTCAAACTGACATTTCACCCTGATTGGTTGATCATAATTTTTGTTTCAGAGGAAAAAATAACGCAGTGGCAGCTGGATTGTCTTTACAGGTCTTCCAAGTTTGTAGTTATCTTGTTTTCTCACCCCGTTTGTGTTTAACTTAAAAACTATAATAAAAATAGCTCCCTTCAGCATACAGACACTGAACCTCACTTTAAAGTCTGTAAAAACAAGTAATCCTGGCTTGTTTTTCTTCTCTCAGGTCAGAAAGCCTGACCATTTCTGAGTAGATGGGATAATCTGAAGGAAAGCAGTATAGATTTCTCGAGGTTCTCTGCATTTCAGTGGAAGATTTACATACCCCAGATCTAACCTACATTTAGGTTAGAAGGATATGAGACAAGCTAAAAAAAAAAAAAGTACACTCATTTACCCAGCCCCAAGAATTCTTCAGCCTTAACACTAATATGATCAGTGTATAATTTAGGAATATAATATTATCACTGACTAACGCTTTTTTAAACCATCAGCACCAAATATATTAAAAAATAAGTAATACTTCTAATAACTGAAGCTTTTATATCTGTAGAATTTTTCACTTCCTCTCAGATTCAACCATAGATTATTTTGTTTTCACTGGATATTTATTAAGTGTCCACTAGGGGCTTGGCATATGCTGGATTGGAAATAAATGAGGAGCAAAACTAGTCTGTGGTCACTGGTGAAAAACTGACATTAACCAATTAGATGATTGCATAAACTGCAATTTCAATAAAAACTACAAAGGAAAGAGAGCTACGTGGAGTCTGGAGCCCCTTTATAAGGAACTTTGGCCAAGTGAGGACTAAGGTGAACTGAAGAATAAGTAGGAGTAGAGAAGACAGCAAAGAGGAAAAAAAGCATTTCAGAAAGTAGGAACAGCTTGTGCAAATCCTCTACAATGGGAAAGATCAAGGTGAAAAGATGGGGGACATGATGGGGGTGTGTTTGGACTCAGGGCCTATGTATGCCAGGCAAGTACTCTACTGAGTAATACCCCCTAGCAATTCAGGACACAATTTTTAAAAGGTCATGTGCTTCGAGAACAAAAGAACACCAAAGTGAAGATGGGCGCAATGAGAAAATGGAGGTCATGTTGAGAGGCAAAAATAATGATTCTTTACTGTCCCTACTGAGATCTTTGGGTGATACTTTATGCTTTGTAACAAACACTCATGCTGTGCTGTGGAGAACCGGGGAGATGGAGGCAAAGGTAGATATGAATGGATGAGTTTGGGGCCACAGTGCAGTAGCTTGAGCAGCAGTGAGTGGCAGGAAGTGTACACACAGGCTCGTGGTCAGCCTCACCACAATATGGACACACATGTTGTCTCACAGGCTGTACTGCCCTGTACCCTCCTGCCTGAATAATCTTAAAGTACAAGTCTGTGTCATCTTCCTGATATTCACTTGTCATGATTCTGTAGCAAAAGATACACTCTACCTGCCCTCACCCTGACAACATATCATCAATCTACTTTTGGTCACTTCTCTACTTCTTATGTGTGCAAAGCCCCAGTCTGTCCTAGTAGTTTACTGACTTTCTAGCTTTTTATAGTACTCCTTGAACCACTTGGTATATCTTTTGCTTCCTGCTGTCTGGGTTTTTTTTTTTTAATACTTCTTTTGAGACCTAAATTAATCTGTCATCTCTGTCCTCTTCTAAGTCCTGCCCATCTTTCCCAATCAGCTTTATCTCTTTCTGGTTCTCTACTAAGAATCCCCAAACCATTGAAGACCTCTCAACTTCTTTCATGTATATTTTGTGTTACAGTCATCTCACCTTATCCACTGTGGATACATTTCAAGATCCCCAGGCAATGTTTAAAATTACAGATACTAGTGAACTCTTCATAGATTATATTTTTCCCTGTAAGCATGTACTTGTGATGAAGTTTAATTTACAGAAGAGATATAGCAAGATAAGAGATTAACAAATATAGCTAAAATAAAATAGATCAACTATATGATATGCTGCAATGGAAGTTATATAAATTCTTTGAACTGCTTATTTCTGTGACTTTCTATTTAATACTTTTACATTGCAGTTGACCCTGGGTAACAGCAGTCATGCCTTATTTTGTTATATGAAATAACGAAAGGAAAACAGGTCTGCTTTTTAGATTTTCACATGTATATGTTTTAACTCTTCATTCATTTCACTGTGCCAGAGACCATGTCATATATTTCTTCTGCCTCTCTCAGAACTACAGAGTGCTTTGTGTGGGTAGGAATTCAGCAAATAAGCACTGCCTACAGTTTCTCTGAGATGTGCTTTATCTGAATTTTAGAAAAGGGTTTTGGAAAACTCTATGTAATCTATTTCATTAGACTTAGAAAATTCATACACTGACATAGATCAGGTGGCAATATTTCCAGGGTAATAGTAAATCTGAATTTCCAGTGATTAGTCTGCAATTGTCTCTGAAGGAAAAAAAAAAATGTTTACAGTGACATAAAACAAACATATAAACCTGTATTTAAATGCTGTCTCAACTAGTGATGTTCAGAGATCTTAATCTACTTCTATACTTACCCGAGATCCTGATTCGAATGAAGAATAAGGACAGTTTGTATCTATCCACAGACTGTATGTAAACATGTCTAACTAAGCCCTAGCAAGTTACCTGTCATTGGTATTCAAAAAAGTGAGCACTTTCTCTTCAATTTGTCTCCCCTGCACCCTGACGTACATACACATTTACATGTGCACTCTGCCCCCACACATATGTACACTTGTTTTAGTCCCTCCTAAGCCCAATTTTGTGATTGTACTAACTTCTTGTATCTATTATTATTTTATGTCTCCTTTCCTTTTTCTCATTTTCTTATTTTGATGAACACCTAACAATAAGAAATTAAAACTGAAAAAATCCAACCCACTATTGACAGCTTTTTAAAGATACTGGTTATATTACTGCATCAAAATGCAAAGTGTAAGAACTTCAATAAAATTCCTTTCCTATTGTCCAATAAGTAAACATTCCTGAACTGAGCCATTAATCCTCCTATTGTATTTTCTTTCCAACAGTCTGAGTGAGATTAGAAATCAAGAGAAAAAATAGTTGAAAGATTAGGAGATATTGACAATTCAAGCTCACAAAAGGTCTCTGAATGCCCAAGAAACAAGAAAGGTTGGCCTTTCTTACTAAAGTCTATTTGAATCAACACAAAGTCTGAAGGCATCACATAATATTTATTTGTAACCTCTGTGTATTTGAGGTGTGGTAAAGTAGCCAAAACAAGATTGGCCCCAGTTGATATTAGCTTCTCTAAGTGACCAACAATGACTATTCCCTTTAAGAACTGTAGGAATGCAGGTCATTCACCAAGTACCAGGAGCTGTAAGAAACAGAAGAATGCCAGCCAGTTCCAGTTCTCAACCTTAGTGATCACTTTTTGGATGTGTATTAGTTTATATTCATGAAAATAAGCAAATACTGCTGCATGGTTCCTTACCAAGATGCTAGCACAAAGTTCACTTTGGATGCTGTATTTCTTGATTTATTTTTCATATCACAAGCTAATTTTTGTATCACAACCATTCAGCCATAAATTTCTCTTATTAAAAGTAATCCTCCCATATGGAAATATAGGAATGAAATAAACATTTATTTCCAATCCAGATAGTTTTTTTCCACTAATTTACATGACTCTGGCCTAGGAAAATATTTTTTAGAACTACAAAGTTTTAGCAAAATTGATCCAACCTTGAAAAGATACATGTGAAGCTAGCCTGAATCCATTTGAATCTTTCATTATCATTGTTATTTTAGAGTTCTATTCTCTAGTTTCATTAAACCTCTGACATGAAAAAGTAACTGTTTCTCACAGATAGAAGAGGTCCTAGCAGCACTTAGGGAACCAACTGACAGTGGCTTAGCTAGAAAGTGATTCCTATTAGAGCAAAAAATAAATAGACAAAGTGCCAAACTCAAAACCATTCTCGTACAGAGATAAACTAAGTGCTCTACAGAAAGTGAAAGCTGCTCTATAGGGAACACTTTGAAAGAAAAAGAACAATGCAACTGTTCTGCAAGTCAATAGGAAATACTTGAGGAGAAAGTTAGAGGAGTTATCAGGAATGGGGAAGAGGCTAGAGACTGGAGGTGAAGGAGTTGTCCCAGTAGGTTCACGGACCTTGTAGACAAACATCAGGTCAGTTCTGAAAAGTAAACAAAGAAACCTCATGATGAATTTGGATCCCATTTATAAGAGGGAGGTTAATTACATTTTTAAAGTCTTTAGCAATTTATAAACTATCAGGACTACTCATCTTTGGGATTAATAACATTTCAATGCTTTAAGAAAAATGAATTTTTTAAACATGACTAATAATTTATACACTGTGCTTTTGTAAAACCTATGATATAATGAAGTTGGGTGCTTCTAGCTTCTTCAACAGCACTGGAAATGGCTCCTAAAGAACTGAAGAACAAAGATGAAGACATGATTTATTTCTCTTTTCCTTCAAAGAAAAAGCTGAAATTGACTTCAAAAGGATTCTCTGAGAGTTGTAATTATGCTTTGGCAAGAGACTCCAATAAATCAAAGATGTTGTCTACTCTGAAAAAAAAAAATCCAAGGGGAAATAAAACCTCCATGACCAACTCCAGAGAAATCTGAGCAACTTTCTCAATTCTTAGAGTACAAACAATTCTCCACTCAAATTTACAACCTGATACTGTTTGAATAAAGTATAGGATAAGATGAAATGATAAATGGTCTCTCTCTCTCTCTCTCTCTCTCTCTCTCTCTCTCTCTCTCTCTCTCTCTGTGTGTGTGTGTGTTTGTGTGTGTGTGTATGTGTGTGTGTGTTTTAACTCTAATACACTTGTAGGAAAGTCACCCCATTTGGAAGATATAGGTATAGAATCCCCTCTGATGGGGCAGAAATTGATCAAGTGTGAGAATGTGAACCCACAGATGAAATGCATAAAGAGACCCCACTTTTAAAAAAGATTGCATGGGAAGGCAGAAAGTGGGTTTTAATTAGAAAGTATGTTGGTCAGCTTCATGTCTGTTCAGAAAGACAGCAAGAATTAATGAGGGAGTAGGTAAAGGAACAATGGAAAGTAAATAACCTAAAACTGTAAAAAGTTGCATCATGAGGGCAAAACAATATAACACAAAATGACAAAGAGGGAAGAATATGCAAAACCCAGTGTGCCAGATGAACTGCACAGAGTCATGTTAAAGAAACTTTAATTTTTAAATTTTCCTCAACAGGAAGGTCAGTGAACAGCAAGTAAAAAGCCAAAATTTCAACTACTCTTCTGTATTTTTGAAGCAATAACTATTTTAGGAATTCTACATATGTGATAACAAGCTCCATGCTTATCTTTTTTCCTTGTAATACAAGTGCAATCCAAACATTTACTGCACCTTCCTGAAGAATTTAGATTTTTTAAAATGCTATTTAAACCATTCAACTTCACATTTTAAAAACCCAGTCAAAGGGTCTTTTTGAATATGCATTGCCTCTCATTATTCTAAGACAGAGTAGATAAAACAAGAGCATATCTTCAGATGGACAAGGCTGTCTCGCCTGCCTTATGCACACACTGTGCTGTCCTACTGACTGTGCTATCAGTTCTTGTCAAGTGAATTGAACTGAGGCCTCCAGTTTGGCCACCCAAGGCCAACTTTACTTACTTCCTCAGTCGCAGAGGCGTCAAGGTAGTTTGTCTATCAGGTTGTCAATTACCTTTTTCCTGCTGCTGTCCCTAGATTTTTCATGTAAGTTTCTTCCATATTAGATCTGATATCACTCAGCTGACTAAAGACTATTGTTTTACCTAAAGATGGATATAAATAAAAATAAATATAGCTGATTAGGAAATGTTTGAAAAAAGAAATTAATATTCTTAAAAAAAAGAAATTAATATAAAAGAAATTAATAAAGGATGAATCTTGAATTATAACATATTGATAAACATGTGGAAATGCCATATTTATCCAAATCAGGAAAAGGGATAATAGCCTTGAATGAATTTTCTAGAAAAAATTCAATGCTACAAATGAAGGATCAAAATTTCTGTCAGAACCAATTTAAAACAATATAATCCTCAGATATACAATTTATTTTTATACATAGTATAAATATGTAAATTAACTCTTTCTTCGCTTATTTGACATGGGATAATTTTTCAGTTTTTCATCTATTTTGATATCCTAAGGATCAGCTGTTACCTCTTGCGTTACCCAGCATCCTTTACCAGTAAATCCCCTTCCTCCAGTAATTGTTGTTAATTTGGGCTGAAACATTTGATGTCAGGTCTATGCAATTTGAATATAATTGAATAATATGCTAGATCAGGTCATATGTTGGATAAAGAGATGAGGCAACCTCTAAAAAGAAAAGTCTTACAGTATATAGCAGGACATCCACTTTTAGACATTTTGTGTAGGAGTATGTGTGTGACAGTGTTTACATGTGTGTGTGCATCCTAAGTGTACGTTTAAAAGACTTTGCTTCTTCACAGATATCAGCCTCTTCCCAAAGACAGAGGTATTTTTCAACAAACATTTCAACAACAAAAACATGCAAGGTTTTGATCCATGTTTTCCAAATTAGCTTTCTCAAAGATTCAGAGCCCAGGAGAACATGTTTTGAATATATATATTTACTAAGCCTTTAGAGAGAAGTATATGGAAATGCTTTGAGGTATTACATTTCTAACTCTTAGTTAAGGCTGAAACAGGCATATGCTTTTTTTCGTATTTTTTTTTATTTAAAGAGAAAAAAACAGGAAAAAGGCAGAAATATTACAGAATTTCAAGAAAAGAAGATAAATAGTAAGAAATCACTAGTTGATACATTACATATTGTTCTTTTAGAAATAGTTTAATGAAGTTACAGAATTAAAGCACACAAAGTAGACACTAAAGCAGTGAGAGTGCAAACAGATCTGTTCAACAATCCAACAAGAACCTGGAAATATGGTCATCAATCTGACACATCTAAACATACATGCAGCTATATCTTTTATAGCAGGCATATGCTTTTGCCCATTTCTTCTTGTGTCCAAAATGCATGCTAGAAAGAAGACTGTCTTGGTACAGGAAGTCTCTGATATTAAACAAAGAAAAGGAAAATTGCCCACATCAGTCCCACACTAAACAAATCTGCAAACAAATCTGTATCTCAGACATTGAAGAGATCAATAGATAAGAAATAGCACTGGTAAATTGTTCTGCAGAAAATCCCTGACTAAAGTTAGAGAACAATGGCAAAGAGCTGATACAGATCACTGATTAGCAATGGGCTCAACAAGCCAACTCTTAACCAGTCTGCTTCCATGTTTTTATCATAGCAAATAAACGGTGGCCAGCAAGCAGGCAATTAAAATACCCTAGGCAAATTCTACTAGTTTTTGTAAAGAGAGTTTTGTTAGAATACTTTACAATGCATGGCTGTCACACCGCAGTAGTAGGTTAAATACTGCAGCAGAAACCATAAGGTCATTAAAGGTAAATATATATGCTGCCTGCTCTTTTATGGAAAAGTTTGCCTGCCTTAATGTATATGGCAATAAAAGGCTTCAGGAAGGTCAAATGTCATAATGAAAGAGATGGAAAAGATATTAGCAATTAACACTGATAGTGTCAACCAAGTGTCAGGTATTGTTCTAAATGTTGCTATGTCATCTCATTTAATTCTTACAACAATTCTATGAGCCATTCACTATGTCTTACAGATGAGGAAGTGAAAAATCAGAGCTAATTTTCTAAGTTTACAGAGCTGTTAGATGAGGATGTCAGATTTAAACAAATATTTCCAGATAAAAAGGCTTTAACCAGTACAACATACTACCTCTGCAAATCAGAAAAGCTCTGACTGCTATAAATGAGAGTATTTTATTAATTCAAATATAATTAGCATCAATTTAATTTAGAATTTAGGATACAATACAACCAAATATTTGCTCTCAATGTGAACCATTTAAATAAAACGATAGGCAAGTTAATTTTTCTCTTCTCCTTTGGGCCAATGACTCATGAGAACAAATAGCTGAGATGATCTTCTTCTCTACTATATTTTTATATTTGTAATTTGGTTATAAGGTTCCAGAAAAGAGCAAAACACAAGCTTGTTGAGTCTAGTTGTCATACATCCAAAGGTTGGTACCCAGAAAAATCACACTTATCTTTGTGACAGTGATGAGGAACACACAGAAGTAGCCAAATACAGGGTTGAGCAGGCCTAACACTTAGAACTACAATAAAAACTGAAAATTAAGGTGATAATTATTTTGTTTTCTAGAGAGGCAGGACAGAGGATAAATTTTCTCTACTTCATAGAAATATAGATCATGCATTTATACCTTTAAACTTCCTGAAAGAAAACTGAGATTGTTGCACAGAAATATTAAGATATAACATTTAAATGCAAACTATAGTATTCTTTTCAAATTCTTTCATATTTAGAACAAGTGTGACTTAAAATTGTTGGGGCTTGCTGCTGTACATCACTGGAATAAAAGGCCGGCTCTGTGTAACACCATCCTTATACCTCATATTCGATTTTTTTCTCTGTGTCTGTTCCTCTGTCTGTCTGTCTGTCTCTCTCTCTCTCTCTCTCTCTCTCTCTCTCTCTCTCTCTCTCTCCATCCTCAGTGCTTCTCCATGAAGTCCTCTGAATATAGCAAAGGATGCTCTTCCACACAGTTACCACCCCAGGCTTTCAGGAGATGTCTTGGAATATGCTCAATTCTGCAAAGCACACATTTCAAACAGAGAGAATAAGCAATTCTGTAAAATATGGAATCCTATTCTTTCACCCTTGCCAATCCCACCTGATCATTAAGGAGAAAGAGAGACTAAAGGGGAAAGATGAAAAAGAAGAGAATTAGTGCTTGCATCTATTTGCTCCTAGATTATCACATGCAATTTTATAAACTCTGCATATAGGATATTCTTTATTTATTCAGCATATTTCAGGAAAGCAGGTTTCTTACAGCACCTTCAAATAGATAAAAATTAGAATGAGGGGTGAATTGAAACAGGACCCTTTCAGCACTGTGCCCTGCCCTGCTTGCTTTCTGCCAACAAGCTGAGGTGATTTATGATGAGCTCTGAAGACAGCTGGGGACAGTGCTGAGGTCAGTTCAGGAAGAGCAGTGCAGAGAAGAGGCCTCATCTCCCCTGCCAGGTTGGGCAACTTGAAAAAGTCTGGACCTGGAAAATGAGATTGTTTTTCAAAATATTTTACAAGATCAGTACTGATTTAACAGGTTCAAAAAAATGAGCAGATTGCTTTACTGTCTGAGGAGAAGAAAAGTGTTGGGAGTAAGAGGGCTCAGGAGCTGGTCCTCATTTCACACACACACACACACACACACACACAAAAAAAAAAAACAGAGACTCTAGCCAAAGTACTCAGAGGAAACAGTCACTCATCGGCTAAACAAAACCTTAAGCTGCCGTTTTCACACATTGGAATTGTTCTACCATTTTTTTAATGATAGGACATACTTAACCACAATGACAGAACATTTTAAAATTTCACACAATTTGAAAATCTTATTTTAATCAGGCCAATTCTGAGGCAGGGAGGGAGTTAAGAAGAAGGGAGTCCTATTTTCCTAGGTAGAGGACATGCTTAAAATATTTACTCAGCAAAATACTTAGAATTACTACGGTTTGAGTTTGTTTTTAATCTTCATACATTCCTGACAATAACTGTAAAACAGAGCAATGAGTAAACTTGGAATTAAAGGCAACTGATAAGAACAAAAAAATTATAGTAGGTAGTTTACAACACATGTTTATTCTCGATTATTTCTGCCTACTTGGCTGAAATGTTTTGGAAGTTTGATCAGAGAATTATTTTTGTATAACAAAATGGATGTTCCAGTCTGTAACTTTCTGACTTTCAGGCCTACAAGAAGTCACCAAGAATAACAAGTCTAATAAGAAGATAATTAGAAGGCACAGAAATAAAATACATAAATAAATAAATCATTGGCTTCTACGAAATCAGTCCTGGGGTGTATGACTTATTAAGATGAAATTAATCATTAAACAATGACTTACTATGGGCATGCATATATAGATCTCTGTCTCTCTCTGTGTCTCTATCTGTCTCTCTGTCTTTTGCCGTCTCTCTCTGCTATGTTACTCACATTGGTCTTAAACACTTGGACTCAAGCAGTATTCATGCTTCAGTTGCCCAAATGGTCACAAGCCTATGCCACCCTGCTAGACACTCATGTGTACATTTTGTGTGAGTTCAGTATGAGGTCTTAAGAGGCATGTGAAATAAAAATAAAATTTAAAAACTTCTGCCTTTCAGAATTTATACTTGGAGGGGGTTATACAAATTGTGAGAATGTGAGTGTAGGCAAGGAAATGAGATGTCAGTCAAAGAATGCAAGGCAGCAGATACACAAGATGAAGAGACCTAGGGACTTAAGGTACAGTTTGAACCCTCACAGTTAATAATATATGACATTCAGGATTTTTGCTAAGTAAGTAGATTTTGGCTATTCTTGCCTCCAAAGAGGGGTAATTGTGTGAGATAATGGATTTATTATTTTGCTTCATCATTTTATTATCTGTATGTATCTTATAACATTGAATTTTTTTAAGAAAAAAAAGGCTTGAGATGTTACAGCAAAAAGCTATCTAGGAAGCAAACACAAAAACAAAAAACTCAACTAAATTAAACCTAAAAACAAACAAACAAAAACGTGAGCATAACCACATATAGCCTGGCATTAACTGGCTGAGATGACAAATATCACAAGCTGCTCCATGCAACTGAGCTAGGGCAGGAAAAGCCTTCATGCTGTGGAATTGGGCCAGAGACAGAAAGACAGGCAGGACTTGGGTAAGTGGATCTTCTTGTGTGGGTTTCCCCAAAAAGTAGACTCCATGGCAGGGAGCTTGAAACAGGGGGCAGAAGTGGAGAAGTGAGGTAGGAGAAGGAAGGAAGGAGACCATGGAGTGCTGTGATGTTACTAAACCAGTCACACTGCAGGTAACTGGAACTTGGTCCCTTTGGAAAGTCTAACAACCAGGTGGCTTGTAATTACTCCATCCTGGAAGCAATAGAATTGGTAATTTTACAGTGGGAATAGGCAACGATACCAAGGGCTCACTGGGACCAAATGCCTGGAGTTAGGTAGGCGCACTGTTTTCAGAGGTAGCAGGGCAGCAGCTTGCAGGGGAGAAGGGAATGATACTTAGGCTGTGGCTCATTAAGTTCAGTATTTAGGATGTATGTTATCATTAAAGAAAACTTACCCTACTCTTAACTCAAATAGATTAGTACAGAAAGAAATCTTAAGAAAACAACTACCCCTAAAAACCTCTTATGCTCAGATAAGAAGTAAATGAGCTCCAGAGGCCACTAATACATTGTTTCATGGCACAAAGGTAGTTTAGGGCAGAGTACAGCTAGGGAACAAATTCAAGTTTCTTGCTTCTTAGTTCAGAGTTCTCTTTATTAAATTTCACTTATACATACATTTGTTTATAGGAGTTTCATAAAACAGATTTGTGTTATCTGTTAGCCCTGTAATCTATTAATATTATCTCATAATGAGTTTTTTCTTTAATTTGCAAATGTAGTCCTGACATATCCCTTCTCATCTTGTCTTCCTTCTCTTGGGAAGGCAAATCAGGTATCTAGAAGACCACATGTAATACAGCAGGTAAGAATGAATTACAGATAGATCACTATGGAATTATTTCAAAAGCATAAGGCAAGTGAAAAGGCTACTGTCTGTCAGATAAAAGATCCTTTATACATATATCTATGGTGTATGTGGTCTGTAGGTATCCCTGTGTCTTCAGCAGAAATCCAAGAATAGAGTATAGAAAGGTTTACAACTGGCTATTAGGTGTGCTTATTCTGGGCAAAGGTGGGAAGGGAAAAGGAAACAGTGGGATTGTGAAATAGAACATGGTCAGAAATGACTGGTTATTTTATTTTAAAAGCATAGAATAGAAGTCAAAAGGTCATATGTTAACTTTTATAAAATTCTCATTGGCTGATACAGATATTTGTTGTTTTTCTCAATACTTTTCTGAACTTAAATATTTTTAGGTTAAAAAATAAAGCTTCCAAAGTAGCATTGATTTTTATTCAAAAAGGAAAGAAATCCAAGATAAAAATGTCAATTAAATAAATTCATATGTTAACAAGTCCCTATGTTCATGCCTAGAGGTTATATAAAATTTTGATTGCAAGTTCAGAGCAAAGGAGAGGGACTGAGTTCCAATCCTTACTCTGCCCTTTCTAGTTACGGGATCTCAGGAAAGTTATGTAAGTAATCTCATTGGGTCATATTTTCCTCATGTGTAATAGACAAAACAACTATACCAGCCACAAAGGAGTTTTTGGAGGATTAAAATGAGTATATATTGCAGAAAAATCTAGAACAGGGCCTGTCATACAGACAGAGCTCAATGATATACAAAAGTAATTACTGTGCTTTGCTAGACTTTCTTAGACTTTCTTTACAAGATTATTTCTCCTTTTAGTGAAACTACTCTTGATAGACTGATACAGTAATTAATTATGAGAAGAGAAGATTGCACTGTCTCTCATCTGCAGCACCAAAATTCACCTTACAGCACAAAATCCTAATGAATTGCAACAGCAAAGTTCCTATTCATTCATTCAACTAATAAGTTAAAACCTCATTATAATGTCATTTACTGTGCAGTGTAATTCAGCACAAGGAATCTCTCTTGGGCCCCAACTAGAGGGACTTAATTACTAGATTCCTTACAGGACTTTTCAGCCAAGAAGCATCACCTATAAGGTAAACTTCTAGAATTATCAACGGAGTCCTACAATAATTTTTTAAAGAAAGATAAATGTTTAGAAGTTTAGGTGGAGAACATATAAGTATTACTAGCATGCAAAAATACAAAAGGCAGAAAACAAATCTGAGTGCTTTCTGGCTAGACAAATCATTATTTATGTACTTTTTATTCTTTCCATTGTAAGAATAAAAGGAGGGGCGCTGATTTCCACTTATATTTTTTACATTTTAAATGTCAATGTTTCAGCATATTTCCTACTCATCTTTGAAGCTGCAGGTATCATGACACATACATTTCCTCATGGAAGGGAAGGGAGGAAGGAAGATAAGCTGAGTGTCACGAGGTTTTGCTATGCTATTGAACCTGCTTTTGTTCACCGAAAGCCTATTCTTAAAGTTGGCTACAGCAGGCTCTGGGCTATCAATGATAAACTCTTTCCCTTCCAGGCAGAAGACTGCTTCCGTGACCCAGCTCACTTCTACTGCTCTAGCAGTGCTAGTTTCTGTTTTGAAAGTGAAATGCATATGTTTGATATGTAGATTATGACTGTGTCAGAGCCCATATCAGCATGCATCAAACAGTACTAACATTCACAGAGAAAAATATATTTTACTACCATAAGCAATTTAGTTCCCCTATTTAAATGGATATTGTGCAAGTAAATAGAGTGGCACACATCATGAATCCCTTTTCCTCTCTAAGTGGTGAGCATAGATTTTTGCTGATACCTCTCTCTTTCTCTCGCTCCATCTTTCTCTCCTCCCACAAAAGTACACACATATGCAAATTCATATGGACTAATAAAAGCTTATTCCTCTATGTCCAAATATAGCTTAATAATGGAGTGAAACACTGATTCACAAAGGGAATTTTAGTCTTACTTTATGCTACGTAGATACTAAGTATGGTCTAAAGCCCCATTTAAATTTTTGAAATAGTTCTATAAAAGTCAGTTTATGACATCATGAAGTTTAATGCAACAACACTCACTTGCAAAATATCGTACGTAGGATCTTCATATGAAGCAAAGAAGCTAAAAATGAGTTTTCTTACAACTATAATGTGTGGATATATTTTATACACACATACACTAAAGGTTAAAATTCATCTTTCAAAGAATACTCACCTGTTATTTCAATATAAAGAGACATTAATTCTGGCTTATAGATTTCAAGTTTTATAGTGAAACTGAATACTTTGTGAAGAAAAAATTAGTTTTCATGTACATATAGAAACTCATATTATTTGTGTATGTGTAGAAATATTTATATACAAATAGAGCTCAAGTTATGAGGTTGATTGTCTATCTTGTAATAAAAGAAAATTCTATTTCCATTATCAAATTAATATTTTCTAACTACTGACTACAATGCTCTTTCATCTTCTGTCCCACATAACAATTAACTCTTGGGGTCTATAAAAAGAGAGATAGCCCAGCTTGCTTTGACAGGAAATAATAAACACATTTGTTATGAGGCTACAAGGTCCCTAGGATGCTATTTATGAAGAGCAATTTGTAAAGCTTTATTAATTTCAATAAAGCCTGAACAGTTTAAATACAGAGGAAACACATCAATATTTCCTCCTTTAACACATTTACAACAATTAAGTTGCTAACACTTTAGTTAGATTGAGAGACAAACCATAATACATTTCCAACTTTCAAAAAGATCACTTTTTAAATAAGGCTTGATGCTAAATTGAGCTTAGAAATTATTTCTGAACACAGATTTAACACAAATGAAAGACTGCCTCACTATCTGCTCATAGGCATTTAGCTGGGTGGGTCAGGACACTGTTCTCAAGTCCACTCAAGTTCTCTAAACTTCCTCTGTCCTGTTTTATTGCAGCCTCACACTATTGCTTAGACCACAGAGTTTTGTAAGATAGAAAAATGATGTGAAAGCATGCAGGCAGCACAACTAGAATATTCTTTGCAAATATACCAAATATCAAATATGGGTTTGTCCTTCCCATACATGATGTTACTTCTTAGAACTATTTGTAATTATTAGCCTGTTACTAGCAGAACCAAAGGAATGGGGTGGGAAATTCAATGAAAACTGAGTCTAGCTCTTTCAGTAACTCTGCTAATAATTACAAACAATGAAAGTTTCCTGTACACATTTGTTGATTCACACGTGATTTTAAATACTTTCTTAGGACATGGAGATTCAACAATGAACTAAGACCTCACTCTCATGAAGATTATGTCCTAGTGGAAGAGACAAGTATGCAACAATAAAACAAAAGCCCAATAATTACATTCTATAACCTCAAATGAGGATAAAGTCTGTGATGTTCACTAAACCAGGGCAAAAAATTAGAGAGTGATGGTGACATATTAGAGAAGAGTGTCAGGACAAACTTATTTAAAAACAGTTAACCTGTACAGTGTTCATTCAGAGTCAGGTAGTGTGCTGAGTTCTACAAAGTCATTAACTCATGAAATGTTCATTCCCATTTCCAGATGGAAAAGTGGTGGCATAAAGAAGTTAGATAAGTTATCTAAAACCGGATCCTGAATGTAGACCCAGAATGTTAGGTTACAAAATCATGTGCTCAACTATCTGGTATGAAGTGAATACTTTGAAGAAGGAAGACATCCATTAAAGATCAACACCACCAGGTCTTTTTGTTATAAGAACCTCCAAATAAAATTTCCATGAAAAAGAACAACCACAGAGAAACTGAAAATGTAGGTTCTTAGTAAGGTTTTATCATATAAGTATCTGTGTGATCCTGGGCAAGTCACTTGATTCTTTTAAGCTTAACTCGACTTACTGATCTCATGTGGGTAAGGTCCCTGTCTATTTTCCACACTATATTTCACAAAAGATAAATCATGTAACATATTAAGCAATTATTCAGTGTCTACTGAATAAATTGCACACTTACAATTACCTACTATGTACTAAATGATAAAATATGCAGTTGATTGTTAGATGAGAAATATGTAGTTTTAAGCAAAATAAAATTCTTGGCTAGTTTTTAATGGAAGAAACTGACTTAGTTGCTAAAAGATTGGTTTCTAGATTTACTTTGTATTTTTTTATGTTTCATGTTTTATTTTAAAAATAAAACAAAAAGATAAAAATGATACAGAATTTTTTTAAAAGAAGGAAATTAACACTAGCTAATATATTGCATATTGTTATCTTAAAAGAAGTATCCAGATTATAACATTTAGGCATGAAAAAAAGATCAAACAGTCAAACAATAAAAAACAAACTTTTAAACAAGGTCTTAATGTGTAGTTCAGGTTGGCCTAAACTCACTATGCAGCCCTGGCCGGGCTCAAACTCACAGTGATCCTCCTCAGCATCAGCCTTACAAGTGCTGGGATTATAGGTGTGCATCACCATGCCCAGCTCTAGATTTATTTCTATATTAAAATATTTTTAATTGCAAGATTCTTATCAAAAGTTCCACTGTCCCTTATTGTATATATCCTCAAGAATAAAATATTGCTAATTTATCATGATGAACATCCCACATGCACACTTTAAAATATTGATTCCATTATGTCTGAATGGAGCAGAAGGAGAAAAATGTGACTAGAAGAGAGGAAAATCTTGTGTGATGGTTAATCTCAAAATAGAAATATGCAATAGGATGTTACTTGGAGTGAGATCTTAACATGTCTCAAGTAACAGGTTTGGTGTCTATGACAAGCAGTTAATTTGGTATATGGAGAAACATTACTCTTGTAGACAATGAAGACTTTAAAGAAAGATTTGAAATATTAACAATGTATTAGATGTGTAGTTCCCTAAATTTTATCTCCTTTTATGTGCACAGTTATATGGAATGATCTTATAAACATAACTATATGGAATGATCTCATAAACATGAATTGTGACCTTTGTGAAGGATACATTTTGATATGGGGTACCCTAACATTTGATCATTCTTCTTCACCTGCACTTTATTAGCAGAAAGACAACTGAAAATTAAATTTATTAATTTAAAACAACAGAGTGGAAATATCCTGGATATATGGAGGAGGAAAGCTCAGTCCTGCCAAACTGTTCAGCTTTTCCTGTCTGCCTACCAATGGACTTCCTGTCTACCTTCCTAGGGCCTTCTACCACATCAGGCCACTTCTAAACTGAAACTCTCCTATACTGCTTTCCAAATTGCTCCACAAAAATCCCTGGATTCTAGAGTCATGAAACATAATATAATGCAGTAGGAAATATGTACTCTGGATAATACAAACAGTTTATGAAAGGTGGCCTATATGAGTATATGATGTTATATATGAACAACTGCCTACGTAAGGAAAACAAAGGCTGAGCATCATGTGCAATGATCTGAGAAAGTGAACCTGAGTGTCTGTAAAGGGAAGGGATTTCCAAGATAGTGCTTTGTCCTCCACAGACTTCCCAACAGATAACTGGACTACCAATTCAATACACAATTTGAAAAGAATTTGCAAAATTACATTGAAGGTTCTTGCTGATGATCTTCACTAAGCAAAATAAACACAGAGAGGAAATAAATCTTTCCTCAAAATGTCACAGGTAGGAAGAGGAAAGCTTCAAAGGTCCTAGGAAATGATAGGGATTTTACAATAGCATGTGATTAGAAACGGAGCAGACTCTAGATAGTTGTGCAAAATGAAGGAGCTAGAGGGAAATGCATCACCTGCCAGAGCAGACAGATGTAGAAGGGCACTGCTACAAATGCAAATAGGAAGTTACATCTGCTTCATCTAGCCTGTGGCATTAATAGAGGATAGAAGCTGAATTAATAATCCTATCCCTCTCCTGCCATAAACAAAACTAAAAAAAAAAACAAAACAGGAATGACGATTAGTAAAAAGCATATAAGTGGCAAGTGTGAAGACTATAAAAGCAGGTAAATATTAATACACAACTTTGAGCCTGGTTTGTGTCATTTTCCTCTAAATGTTTATTTATTAATCTGAAATTTGGTTTCTCTGTCTCTGTGTCTGTCTGTCTGTCTCTCTTTCTGTGTCTATCTCTCTCTGTGTCTCTGTCTGTCTGTCTCTCTGTCTCTTTCTCTCTCTCAATTCTGTATTCATTACAGTTGTCCATCTAGTATGCTGCGTATAACAGAAATAGAGTGAAGGTAAGATTGCATTTCTTGATTTTAAGATCACCAAATAAGTGACATTACCTCAAATTCTATTTCATATTCATCTTCCCTTTTAGGCCTCCTTCCACCCAGAAAGATCATGTACTAGATGTCAAAGGTGTCAGCAAATGAGCTAGTGGGCTCCTTATCCTGACTTATAAACCTCTTGGCAATAGTTGCTGTACTACCTATCTACTGTTGCATAACAAATAACCCTAAACTTGAATAACAAACATGCATTATCTCCCACTTCCTGCAGGTGAGAAATCTGGGAGTTGGGTAACTCAGGCTCCGCCTTCTTTAGGAGACTACAATCAAGCTGTCAATCAAGCTGCAAATGTGTGAAACTGACTGAAGCTGGAAGATGTGCTCCAAGCCCGCTTGCATGGTTATTGGTTGACTCCTGAAGATCCATTTCTAAGCTCACTCACATGGTTACAGGCAGGCTTCCCTGAGTTCCTCACTCTGCAGGTCTCTCCAGAGGCTGAGTTCCCTTAGGACATGGCAGGTAGCTAGTTCTCTCCTCAAGGCTCCCTCTGACCATGGAAACTGACTTCACCCCCGAAATGTGTAGTGATTTCAGTGATGACTCCAAAAAGATATGTTAGTGTTCTGCACCCCAGAATCTATCAATGAGAACTTATTTGTTAAAGAATCTTTGTAGATGTAATTAATTTGAAGATCTTAAAACCTTGAGATCCTTAATCAACTTTAAGTCCACTGAAAAGTTACCATACAAAAGAAGAAGGAAAGACATAGGCACAGGGTAGCCACGATGTGAAGACAAAAGCAAAGATTAGGTGATCATTAAAATTTCTGTGAACTCCATCAGTTAGAATATAACATTTATTACCTCACAAAACTATATATATATATATATATATATATATATATATATATATATATATTTGAATATTTATAGCAAGGAAGAACAAGTGTAAAATCCATGGACTTTCCTTATTGACACATTAGGTAAGGTGATTTCTTTAAAACTCAGTGGTAGAGTGCTTCCACTGTCTGCAGTGATTTTCTTCCAGAAAGCAGCATGACTCTTAGCCCAAATGTTCTTTCCTCAGAGAGGCCTTCCATGACCATCAGCCCCTGCCCTCTGGCTCTCATTCTATTGCCATGCTTTATTCTCATTGTAGCCCTTGCCACTGTGTGAGATATTTTGCTCTTATATAATCACCTGCCTGTGCCACAACCTAAGATCTAAGAGGACAGGGACCTTATGTGTCTTCTTCATGGTAGTCTTCTACTTTTTAGAAAAGCTCTGTGGCTCACAGTCAGCACTCAATAAGCACAGGCTGAATAAGCAAATGAAATATGTCTTACAGTATTAAAGAGTAATTCTGTGTATATTCCTTAATAGGCTCTACTGAGACAGATATTACTACCCTAGATAGTCATGGGTATGGAAACTCATGCTCAGAGGATAAAGAACTTTAGCAACAATTAGAGTATCCTGGATTCAGACTTTTCCTCAAAAATTTTTACGTTGATGTTTAATGTTCTAGACACAGAATCAATCTTTTATTCTACAGTGTAGTGCTTGGTTCCATCAATATTTTTTACTAGAAACATCTTTAATCAAATCACAAAGTGGTCTAATACTTAATTTTTAGAAGTAGTGATTCTTTACTAGGACAATTAATATATTTACAAATTGTTCTGTTGCCTACTTTTAAATCAAATCATATGTGTTACTGATAGCTCAAGGGACACTGTATTACAGGGAGGGGGTAATCTTCATTTAACTCAGCACTCACTACTTATTCCAATAAATTTATCCTGCCATCTCCGTGTATTAACTGCTATGGCCCTGAAATTAACCTTTCCGGTTTGCTTGTTTCTGACCTTAAAGCATCCTAAATTACTCAAAGCCACTCTGATGGCTTTAATTTATGAGAACACCTTCACACATTCATCTTTTAAATCCTGAAAATGATTATCCCTGCACAACAGTGGCTCTCTTTTTAATCTTAGCTGATAACTCTGATTAAACACATCCAAAGGCTGATTACCCCCACTGCAGTTAATGCCAGTGTGGCTGCTAACTACTTATTTCACAGTGGGAACTGCCTTCAAGAGCCCATTTACATTATTATCCAGAATTGATTTATACTGTTATTTCCTATTGATCACATAGAAAAAGAAGGTATAGACATTGTCCTCTGAAGCTCAGCTGAGATGGTAAATAACATACAAACAAAGCACAACTATTATTCCACACTTAGATAGTAATACAACAACATAGATATTAGTTGCTTTAGGCATGTAGATACATTTTAAAGATATGATTTAGTATTAGAGAGTTATTTTATCATGAAAGCATGGACTCTGTGTTATCAGAATGGGTCTAAAAGAAATACAGTAATCAATGTGTAGGATACACATGTGAAACTGAGCACATTCTGACTCTGTGCTTTCTTATTCAGCTAGAATCTTTCAGCAAGGAGCATGTTTGGGGATGGGATAACAGATGCTAAAAACAGCAGCAGTACTGGCTCTGGCTCTGAGGAACCAGGTAGTCTTCACCTAATGACAAAGGAGTTAAGGAAACAAAGACAATGTCATTAATTCCTCCAGTAAATATATATCAAGAGCCAACTCTTTTCATGGGTTATAATGTCAGATGCAAGGATCCCCCAGGATGAATGAGACTGATGTGACTCCTGTACTCTTTAAAACACTATTCTGTCTGAGAAAATAGGCAACGAACAAACATAAAAATATAGACCTTATCTTTACCCATGAAAACACCATAAAATGAGGAGCATGTCAGAGTTCTCTTAAGTCAGTGACCCAAAAGGATGCATGACCAGGAATTGCTATTCAGGATGCCCCCACTCTCGCCAGCAATAGTCCTCACAGGTGAGCATGCACAGTTACTAGGAGAATTTGTTAAGCCAGAGTGCTTTGAATCAGTCAGTCTCAGGGTTGGAGAAGGATGACTTGAGCATTATATCTGTAATGAATTCCCAGCAGATGTTGGTGCTGCTGTTGCTGCAGCAGAAGGTTTTATAAACTTTCTGCTCTCCCTACCTCCACATTCATCATTAAGATCACTAAGATGATACAATACATGAAATTACTTAGTATAAATGAAAGGTGTGGTAATTATGGATTTGAACAGACTAACTTTCTAAAGTACTTCAAGAAAATGAACCAATCACTGTCAATTTTAGAAAGAACAATCCCATCCTCCTTTTCTGGAGGAAAGATGATTTTATGTTCTTCAAAAGCCATTTTTTTCCTTCAAGTAACAGAAGTCATTTAATTATGGAAGGGGCTCATGAGAGCCCTCAGGTTCCATCAAGGCCAACAGAGTTGGACTCTTAGTAGTAGGCCTGCTCACTGCTTTCACAATCAGACACCTGCTGGGAGAGCCCACGACATCCGAAATCAGGTCACCCTTCACAGAGAACTAACTCAGAATCATCTGATGAGTTACCTACTCTAGAAATGAAATTTCTTCAGGCCTGCAGGCTCCCTTGCAGCATGTTAGCTAAGCCCACTGGAGAAAGCCAGAAGGAAAGATTTATTGCCCAATACTCTGTTGTTTCAAACTAATTCTCCCTTCAGAGACTTGACTTACTCACCTCCTGGTTCTAGGCCCTACTGAAAAAAATAACTTTTTTTGTTTTTGTTCTTTCTCAAGAATTATTTTTCAAGGTGACCTAATTATTTGAAAGATCAGGAGGATTTCAGATCATCTTACTTAGAGGATTTTTTCTCGAGGCAAAAGAACTACAGACTCTTCCCCAAAATATCAGAGGGCAGGAGTTTAGTGCTACTTTTGTCAATTATGATCTGATTAAATCACATACATTTAATAAAAATTCAATCAACATTTGAGCTTTGTGAATCTTTCCTCTTTCCTTTGTTATAAGATTGTTATAGGCCAGGAAGTTGGCAAATTTTTTCTAGAAAGGGAAGCTAGTAAATGTTTCAGCCTTGTGACAATATAATCCTTGTACCAAATGCTCAGTTCAGTAACATGAATAAAAGCATAAACATGTAAACAAGTGGGCATGGCTGTGCTTTAATAAAACTATTTACAAAAACAGGCAGCAGATCTGGCTAATGCCTGCCATGACCATCTCCCTGGTTCAGGGGTGCTTGTCCACTGCTACACCTCTACATGGATTTAGTTTATTATTGAGAGCAACAGATTTAACCTCTCTGTACCTAAATTTCCCTTTGTGGTAGAAGAAAATGTCATTATCTGTATGTTACTTCTTCACAGGTATTTCAAAAAGACTGCTAAGCAAGTGTTTACTGTTTTCTTGATGAAGGCCACAAAAGAAGTACTAATTATTACCACCAGTAGTACCTTTTAAGCTACTCTCATCTGATTATTATTGCATGTGGGAATAGAATAAGGATTCTAATTCTTACCACTCATTCAGACATATTATGCTATGGTCTCTCACCTGGAATTTTCATTCAAATGATTAATGAAAAACTGTGAGTTGGATGCTAACACTACCCTCTGATGCTTTAAAAGATTAAATTGAAGGAATAAAGAAATAGGCTCTACAATTTTGTATATACAATTTTTCTTTTCATTTTCTTTTATGACTATTCAGCCCTATGCCTAAAAGTAAAGAATACTAAAGAAATAGAATACACACATTAGCTATACTGAAAATCAAAATCGATAAAATATCTCTTTTTTTTCCTTATTAGGAGAAGTTGTAGTAAGAGTAAATTTCTCGAGACAGTTTGGACCTGGATATATGGTAAAAGTGTTTTTTAGAAGTATAATATATAACTGAAACAAATTTCATCATTTCTTATGTCTCAACATAAATTTTCTTTTACACTACATGTAATACCATTATTAACCAGTTCACTGCTTTTAACAACTAACTCATATGATAGGTATTTCTGTAGTATCCATTTTGTAAAAGGGACTCTATTAGAAAGGAAGAACATTTGCAAACATAATACTAAAAGGTACTGTGAAGAGTTTCTGTGTGTTAACTTGCAGTTCTATGGAATCTGAAGAAAAAAGAAGTCACTTTTGGTGATGAGGACTTATTTTGTGGCAAAAAGGGATACTTGAACAGAGTCTAAAAGATATATGAAACGTATCATAGAAAGAGCTTTCTAGATAGTCCCAAATATATATTTGGTGAACAGACATACACCACCATGATGAGTAATTCATATCATACAAAAGGCTGTAAGTAGTTCCAGGTATGGTAGTACATCAGAGAAGGCCCAGAGCAATCAGACTACAAGGCTACCTTTAAGGAAAAAAGTCACCAAAGAACTTTAAAAGGATTAAAGGTAGTATTAATTTACTTAACAAACATCTATTAACAAGCCTCTATTATGTGTCAGATATTCTTATAAACTATACAGATAACATAATAAAGGAAAAAGACTTATCCTAAAAAAACTCTACCCTTATTTGTGTTATGGAGAGATTGATAAAAGATATAAATAATATAGTATAAATAAAGCAGAGAATCAACTATAAACAGGTTGGTTAAGATGATATCTGAGGGCAACCTTCTCGGGACCCCTTCTGTCTCTCTTCAGACACAAGCTTTTTCTCAATAAATATATTCTACTATTAAAAAAAAAAGATGATACCTGAGATCTTATTTGAACACAGGAGCAAACTATACGGGTATCTGGAAGACTTGAATCCTAGGCAGAAGAAATGCTAGTGCAGAAATACTGAGGATCGGCAAAGCAGTCTATGTGAGTGAGGGAGTGTACAAAACCAGACAGTGTCAGAAAGGAAAAGGTCACATCATGTCGTGCCTTGCAAGCAAGTGTAAGAACTCTACATAAAGGTGTGTTAACTCTCCTAGGACTGTACACAAGGAACTGCACGGTAGAAAGTACTAGAAGCAGAGGCTATAGTTAAAAATCTATTTTCCAGGAGAAAAGGTTCTAAAATAATTCATTCATATGATCATTCATTTACGTTCATTCAGTACATAGTTAGGAGACACTATGCTAGACGTTGACACTAGACTGTGACTGAGACAGACAAATCTCAGTTACATGAAGCTGATCACTATTCTGGTGGAATGTTGATTGCATAAATTGAAACATCCCACATGTTGACAAGATTCTAAAAAGCTACAAAGATCAGATTTTATTATGAATCCAAAAAATATCTCAAATTATAGAAGAAAGTATCCCCCCAAATTCACTTACATAAATAGTTCTTGGTCTACATCCTATTTCCTTAGCAATAGATTTTAATGAAATATTAACCAATATTCTTATCAGTTAAAATTTCTTTTGAGAAAAATTATTGGACATATTTTCATCAAAAATATTATTCAAAATATTCTAAACAGGAAAGAAAAAACTGAGTATATGGGGCTTATTACTCCACCAATCATAATATGTCACAGAACACAGACTATAAATATAGGGTAATTCAAACACAACCACTCACAAGTAGATTAATTTATCAAGCATAAAAGAAATAAAGATCATTTCAAAATGACCAAGTTTGTCTCTGGCCCAGACAATAGCATTTTCTAAACGAATTGCTGATGCATGAAGATATTATCACTTGTGGCTGGATGACTAACTTTACTACCCCTATAATGATAAACCTGCTGTCTCAGAGGACAGATAGGAACCAGTCTTTTCTGTCAAACTGTCATAGAATTATTAAATATAGAGGGGGGGAAATGATCCAAACAGTATGTAATGAGCTTCCTTTTCATTTTCTTACTACAAAAGCACATCTGTGGATTGTTAATGACTCTGAAATGGATGAATCAAATTGATGAGAAAGAAACACAT
Organism: Hydrochoerus hydrochaeris; assembly: GCA_004027455.1. Classification (NCBI taxonomy): domain Eukaryota; kingdom Metazoa; phylum Chordata; class Mammalia; order Rodentia; family Hydrochaeridae; genus Hydrochoerus; species Hydrochoerus hydrochaeris. Next base: position 57,341 of record PVLA01010576.1, read on the forward strand.
CTCTCAAGGATAGGAAAAAAGAAAATGAACACATACAATGTTTATAAAACACAATTTAAAATATAAGGGCTTATTAAAGGACTGTGAAACACTGCAAAATGACATGCAAAGGTAAGCTATTACTGTTTGTTTTTTTATTCCTTTCCTTTATGCTTTTAATATCAATTAATAATTTTTTAAAACATACAGTATAGAAATACCAAGACAACTTTTTCTCAGTCTTTGTGTCTTTTATGAGGTGGCAATGCCATGCTAGTCTGCTAATTTCTATTCTGCCAGAGTTTTTATTAAGCATGTCCCTTGGGCTGCAAGTTTTTATTAAGCATGTCCCTTGGGCTGCATGACAGAAGAATATGCATCAGGCTTCTGTATTTCAGTACAACTGTGCCACAACCCACACAGTCATCAGGGTCCTGAGAGGGGGTGATGGGAGACGAGGAAAAAAACTAGACACATACTAAAAGGAAAGCTGGGACCGGGTAAGACCTGACTTCCCTAATGGAGAGGCAGCGACAGTCCAGCATGGTCTGTGTCTTTTTTTATATACAGTAAAAATGGGGGAAGCACACTACAGGGCCAAAACTGCACAGTCTCAGTGTTTTTGCTGAGAACACTGAAAATGAAATGTGCTCAGGGTGCCTGTGCTGCAGTCAACAGGGAGAAGCACAAGGCTAGACACCTGCTGGACTGGCCTTGCTGTAGTCCCAGCACCATGTTTACATGGCTGGCCTCTGCCACTCTGTGTTCTCAGGGCTGGCCATGCCCCATCCCTGAATGTGTGGTTAAGTCCTGTGGACTGACCTTTCACTTCTACAGTTCTTGTCTCACCAAGACTCACTTATGCCAGGATCATATGAATACCACACCTGAATTTAAAGATGTGACCAATCACAGGACTTACTCAAACTCAAGTATTAGATTATTGATTTTTGTACCTAGTATTGTGTAAGTCTTCCATAACCCTGAAATAAGATAAATAACATTCAAAGGAAGGAGAATGATGTATTCTGAGGGATGTCAGATGGCAGCAAGTGCCCCCAAAATATTATCACATTTCCAACCCATACAAAAGAGCTATTTTGTTATATGAGTTATCTGTATTTAGAAATCTCAGAGTTGGAAAGTTTGGATTTGTGTTTTAATAATAAGAAAGCATTCAATCAGTGTGAACCTGATTTATAATTTGGTTTAAGGATAGATGCAAACCTGAAAACAGTCAATAATCTGCTCATTTTCAGAGTATACAGGTTAGCTGCAGCATAAAGACAGCACAGTGTTAGAAAGAAAAAAAGGATCAACATTTGGAAGCATGAGGCTATATCATCCTAGAAGAGGGAAGTTGCCTTTAACATGCAGATCATGAGCTCTGAGAGTAAGAGGGAGAATAGCTGTAAACACCATTGTCCACACAGGGTTTATTTGACATAAATATATATCCCAAGGACTAGTGATATGCCACTTAGCACATGATTTGATTCTTTCAATACTTTGTTAAAAACACTAACAAATAATGAAATATGAGAAATTATCACAGGGTAAATTAAATAGTATATTTTGACATTTTCACTAGCAACTTCCTGTAAACTATATACAATGTAGCATTATGTTTATAAGAAGAAGTATTATTTTAATATGTCATTCTTTACTAAATATCTGCAAATTTAAACATATTTTGCAAGTAACTTTTAAAATAACACTATCTCCTCATTCACACATAGCCATGGAAAATTCAGTCTAAAACAAACCTGTCTCTACAGAATCTAAACAGTATCTTATAAGCTTTGTTAAAAATTTTTAATCATTTTTTGTCTCTTAATTTAAAAAATTAGCTTTATTTTTATGTAAATTGTATTTACTGACCTGGACAGTACCCTAAAAATCAGGTGAATGGAATAATCAATAAAATGGTGTCTCAATTTATGGGTCAATGCATGTATTAATGGAACAATGAAACCCCTGCTTCCATTCTGAAGCCATTGAAGATTATGTGATTAAAATAGCTGCACTTTTAATCCGTTTCTTTCTTAGTATTTTTTATTCTATACTACCCATGCTAGTTGGCTAAATGACTAAGCAACAAGGTCAATCAAATGCAATGCTTCTCTCTATTCAAAAATAATGGAAATTTTGACCATTCCGTATTCAAAGAGCAAATACATTCTCACAGTGACAAGCACATTCCACTAGCTTTTCCTGAGAGCAAAGTGTGACAGATGCCTTGGCTGTAATTGCCAATCAGCCTTTACATGGCAGCTGAAAATACAATACATCACTTTGATCTCCTTTGCTCTAAACACATCCACAATCAAGAAACCTGAATAAGGAATAAGAAATTGGCATCGTTTCCAGAAGCTGTCACTCGCAGCACTTAAATACTATAATGTATATTTTGCTCATTTTTATTTCCATGTTTCAGAGACACTCTGTTGAAGACACGAACAAAAACCAACTACAGTTTTATATATACACACACATGCACACACAATCTGACTATAAGCACAATTAAACATCATCACCATCATTTCATTTTCTAATTTTTCACTCAAGGAATTAAACAGGTAAGAATTATCATATGAGTTTATAACAGTGTTCCAAAAAGTTGTGCTCACGTTTTGCAGGCAGGTCATAGCCACAGGTAATTTTTGCATGTCCAGTCTCACAGCCGTTCAGGTTACGGCATTCTGCCAGCAAACAGGGGCCAGCCGCCCTGTGAATGCAGCCATCCACTAGAGGAGAGAGAGACAAGTTAGCCTATACTTGACCTTTTGGAAATAAATGTAAAAAGAAAAAAGAAAGTTAGTTCCCTCTAGAAACCTATAACTCTATGGAAGAAAACCCTTGTTACAAATCGTGTGTGTGTGCCAGTGTGCGTATGTTTGTGTTTGGCTTCTGTGGTAAGCAGGAGTAGAATCATGATAGAAGTGATTGTTGGCAACTGTTAAACAAATTCTCTGGTTTAGAGTGTTCTAGATATGTTGTATTTTCCATTTTTACTTCTGTAAACACTCCTCCCACACTCAATTTCATATTATAAACTCAATGTCACTAAACATAGGGCTAGGAAGAAAGGCTAAAAACAGTCTCTCCTGAGCTGTTAAGTGTTAGCTCTAGCACAGCACAAGTTTTAGAAGAAAAGAGGTCTGGAGAAAGAAAAGCACTCTGGAACATTTGCACTCACCTCAAAAGTGAGTTGCCAAAATTAAAGCTACCCAAATAAAAAAACAAATCTCTTCACAATTTTCCCCTATGGAAGCACAACAGAAACAAGATCACATTTCTGCAGGGTATCTGGCCAGGTGCTAGATAATGCACAAGGGTAAATTAGGTCTTCGCAAACATCCAGAAGACCACTCCCACTCAGACATGGCACAAACTGAAATAGAACTGCTGCAGCTCATCCTACTCTGCTAAATTAGCAGATTTCAGCCCTCAACTACCTCAAGTGCCATCAGTTTTCTTGCTTCTCATTTGGACCCCCTTCACACTGAACTTTCATAGTGAAAACCATCTTTGAAAACTTAAGTCCAATGTCACCAGAAATTAGAAATATCTGTGACTGAATTAGGGGCTAGTGTACAAGTGTAGGACTAAAACACCACATGCATATAAAGTAGGAAACTGAGAATTTGGGTGTTTGATTATCAGTAGGGCCCATGAAGAGAAAAGAAATGAAAGATTGCAAACCAAGAGAATGAGAAAGAAGAAAGTAATAGTAATTTGCTATGTGAAAACTGGCCAGATTTTAGAGGTCTGAGTGCTTGCCCCTCCATCCCCAGTCCATGACACCACGTAACTGATCATTTCCTTTAATTATTATTATTATTTAGAGCAGAAGTTCAATGTTGGACAAGTCATTGGCCCTGAGAGAAATATAACTTCTCTAATGTTTAAGTTGGTTTCTATTACCATCGATTAGCTTGGAAGTATTACTTTTGGCCAAGCAAAGCTGGGGAAACAAGCTTATCTGGACTTTACCATATCATGTGGATACATATGAAGTTTACAAATCAAAATGAATTTACTCCAAACTTCTCTATTCTGCATTGCTTCACAGGACCTAGGTTGAAATACAGACTCTTAATTGGCCATGTGATGTTACAAGCTCCAATTTTCTTATAAACCAGTCACTAGTACTGCCACACACAGTGGTGCATGGATGTTGAAGAATATTATGCATAGGGGCCTCTAGCATATTGTCTAATCCAATCTTATGTGTCATATTAATGACAGTTACTTTAAATATCCTAACAAAATTTTGAAATGACTTTTCTCCTTATTTAAAAATGGGAAATATAAAGAAACAACAATATGGAAACTACCATTCTCTCTGCTATGAACTCTTCAGCATGCCGATGAGCATTCTCTCACTATTTGTACACACATACATTCAAAATACATGGCACAGATGTTAAGTGTGCAGTTTCAGTGCATTTTAACAAATGTGTATGCTCATGATGCTGTGATGTCTGTAAAGATCCTAAATATTTCAACCCAAAAAATTTCTCTCATGAACTTTTCATCCAAATTCTTTTCTCACCACCCACAGAAAGCCCTTATTTTGATTTCAATGACCATTGCTAAGTTTTAGATG
>PVLA01010577.1:0-61979 GCA_004027455.1 Hydrochoerus hydrochaeris
GGAAAACTTCCCAAACATAGGTAATGGAAGTGAAGTTCAGATAAATGAGGCATACAGAACTCCAGCCAGCTACAACCAAAACAGATCTACACCCAGACATATAATAATCAGGATCCCAGAAATCCATCACAAGAACAGAATATTAAAAGTGGTCAGAGAAAAGAAACAGATTACCTATAAAGGAAAACTCATCAAAATCACAGCAGACTTCTCAGTGCAAACCATCAAATCAAGAAGAGCTTGGAGTAAAATATTTCAAGCCCTGAAAGAAAATAACCTCCAACCTAGAATGATGTACCCTGAAAAACTGTCTCTCAAAATTAATGGAGAGACAAGATATTTCCATGACAAAGAGGAACTGGGGGAGTTTGTGACCACCAATCCAACCCTGCAAAGAAAACTGAAGGACCTTCTAGAGAGAGAGAAAGAAATCACCAGGGTTCCAGGAACAATGGCAGAAAGGCCTCAAAGAAAGGGGCAGACAGTGGAATGAAGGAGAAAAATAAACAAACAACAATGACAGAAAAATAGCATAGCAGAGATAAGGCAGAGAAGATTGGTTATATCACTGTTTTATTTTGATTGATTTTATTTGAATTTGGTATGCTTGAGAGTGTTGAGTCTGAGAACAGGGCAACTACTCTGAAGATGACAGGATTCAATAGGATACCCATTCTGGTTTGATTGTTAACTGCTTTTGAAGTCCTATAATGTCTCCAATGTTTAGATTTTATTAATAGTGTAATGCAATGCTAAGTTTAACTATACTATGTTTGACAATATAGACAATTTTATTGAAAGTAACAAGAGACATCATAGTAACTACCATAGATCACCTAATATTATGGTTTTATATGTCCTTTTCATTTCATATTTCTCTAGGAATTTGTATTGTTAACTTATTTTGATCTGTTTCTCCCTCTAATACAGAAAGGCTAGGTATATGTGTAGAGACTTATACATGTGTAGAATTTCTAAGTAGTTTATGAGAATGGATTATAGTTATTGTAAAGAAAAAAAGAGAGGAGAAGAAAGTATTCTAAAGGATATAACTGCATGTATGTTTGAGTGTGTGGGATTAATAACCATGTTGCTAAAGTTTTAGATGGATGGATGAACAAAACTGATTGCAGTCTCACTGTTTGGATATCCACTTTGTAGGCTTTACTTTTGTAACTTGAACAACTACTTCAAAGAGGAAAATATGTAATTATCAACTAGTGATTTCTTACTGGTTACTAATTTTGTTTTTCTGCTTTGTTTTTGAGATTTTGTATTATTTCTACCCTCTTTCTGTTTCGTTTTTTTCTTTAAATAAATAAAAAAATAGTCAAAAAAAGAAAAAAGATCCATTCAAAATGCAAGGTAAAACAATGGATTTTACTGTTTAAAAAAACTACAATGTTACAAAATTGGTATGCAAAATGATCTGAAGTAAAATAAAATCATAGTCTCAAATGCAAATCTTCTAGTACCTACCTTAAATGGGAATTCTTTTTCTCATGTACACATCAAAACTTTGGCGGAGCTTTTGGTGGCCAGTTGCTGTCTTATGGCTTCCCAAGATGACAGTGAAATGAAATGAGACAGTGTTTCAAGAGCCACAGTGCTTCTTATAGTCTTCAGTATGTGCTTGCAGCTAGAGAAATGTAGCTGGAAGAGAAAGTCACTTCTGGATTGATAATCTCTATTTCCAAAAGAAATGGCAGTTATGATGTTTGTAAGATTTTTTATGTTTATTGATTACTGAGGAACACTGTGATTCTTTGGGTTACATTGCCCCAGTGAACTTTATGTCATGGGATTAAACTATGTAACTTATTTTGGGTCATTAGGTTCCACTGTCGTTAATACTAAGATGTCAAATTGTTTTTTAAAATTAAGGTTCAATTTACCTTCCAGATAGGGACTTATGCAAATATACCAAGTGTTTCAAAAGCACACCAAATAGTTCCATGAGTTGTAGAAAGTAAAGACATGAAAACTTATTAGGTAGATGTTCGCCAAGCCCAGTTTTAGTTTCTGGGAACACAGCTAACCTGAATTTCTCACCACTTTTCTATCTGACAGCTTATGGTCTGATTTGGCCAATAGAACATGACCAGAAAAAAAGTTTGATGCTTTTAAACTTGCTGCTAAAGTGAGCCTGCTTTTGTTAGGGCTCTCTAGCAGAACAAAGTCAGTAGAATACATATAATAATATGGATTTAAGAGGTTGGGCTATTGGATCAGAGTGTAGATAACCCTCAATGGCTAACTGCACACTGGAGAGCCAGGGGATACAGCATCATCTCAGTAAGGAAAGCTGGGAGCCCCAGACAGGGAGACCAAGGCTGTGGGGCCAGCCCTAGCTCCTTGGCCTAGAAGATTCCCAACTGCTGTTGATGTGAGTCTCATTGAAAGGCTGCAGAAGCTAGGTTTGATGTTCACAGGCAATGAGCAGCAAAACTGCACTTGCTCAGGCAGAATTGTGCTTACACACTCAAGCCAAGTTCTTTCTTCTCTTCTTCAGCCTATCTGTGCTGCAAGCCTAGTAGATAGTGCAACCCATATCCAGAGTGGGTCTCCCCCTGAGTTTGCTGGCCTGTATGCTAATTCTTTCTGGACACATCCCCAAAGACACACCCAGAAGCATACTAAACTTGTATTCTTATTTCTCTTATTCAAGTCACATTAATAGTCATGTTAACCACCATATCTAACCACTGAAATTGAATGCCCACACACATCTCTTCTTGTTTTTAACTTCACATCTTTTTATTAGTACGTATGTGTAGTACATGATGTTCACATTCCTTGTGGGGAGCTGGTACAAGCACATAACATACTTCATTCCTTTTTCATCTCTCTCCTCCATCTCTTGATTCTCTTCTTTGAGGAAGATGTATCTCCCCGCTTCTTATTATTACCTTTCATTCTGCTCTTCATTTACACTTTGAGCTTATCATATAAGAGAAACCATGAAATATTTAAACTGTGTGTTTATTTCCCTTAACACTAATAGAAACTTTAAAAAATATTAAAAGTAATTTTAAAGTGTTTAATGGACACACACCAGGAAAAGGTGTAAATCATGTCATCAATGACATAAAGCATGGATGGGGAAAAATCAAAGTGTAGTGTGCATAAATTGTAAGTCCTAAGTTGTTGTTGGTTTAAAATATAATGTTAATTTTACAAGGTATTCTGTGTAAGCCCTAATGTAACTATACATAAATACCTCAAGTTACTCAAAATAAAAAGAAAGAAAAAAATGACAGTACAACAATCAGTGAGACAGAAAGGAAGATGACAAGAGAGGAAGAGGGACAAGAACTACAATACCAGCAGAAAACAATGAAAAGACAGTAAGTCCTTCCTTACTGACAGTTACTTTATTTTTTCTATTTAGAGAAAAAAGGAAAACATAAAAAAGGGTAGAAATAATACAGAATTTCAAAAATATAACAGTAAGAAATCACTAGTTGATAAATTACATATTGTTATCTTAGAAATTGTTGTTCAAGTTACAAAATCAAAGCATAAAAAATGAACAGATGATCAAACAATGACAACACAAACTATTATGCTTGATGAACTAACAAAAAATTAGTAGTATGGTTATCTATCTCACAAACTTAAACATACATACAGTTATATGTGTATCTATAAGTATCCTTTCAAACACTTTATTTTCCTTTCATTATTATAATATCTATTATACATTTTGGATCTTATTACTCTTTAATTTTTTATTATTATCTTTTTTACACTAGAAAGACAATATGATATTTACAAATAGGATTCTTACTTCTTTCACTTATGAGGATAGACTCAAGTTGCCTCCATTTACCTATAAAAGCCTCAAAATCATCCTTTTTTATAGCTGACTAATATTCCATTTATAAAAATACATATTTTTCATCCACTCTGTGGTTGATGGGCATTTGGGTTATTTCTAAGATTTAGCTATTACAAATTGTGTTGCTAAAAACATGGGTGCACATATATTACTGTGATGTGATCTTTCCAGTTTTTCTGGGAAAATACCCAGAAGGGGAATAGCTGGATTGAATGGAACTTCCAATCCTAGTTTTTTGAGAAATCTCCATACTGATTTCCACAGTGGCCACACCAATCTACACTCCTACCAACAGTGGAGAAGAGTTCCTTTTTCCCCACAGCCTCACCAACATTTGTTATCAGTTGATTTCTTGATGGCACTATTCTTTCTGGAGTGAGATGGAGTCTCAATGCTGGTTTAATTTGCATTTCTCAAATAACCAGTGATAATGAACATTTCTTAAAGTATTTATTTGTCATTTGTATTTCTTCATTTGAGAAATGTGTGTTCATCTCAGATGCCCATTTTTGTAGTAGGTCTTTGAATTTGGGGGGCTTGATGTTTTTCAATTCTTTGTATGTTCTGGATATAAGTCCTTTGCCTGAGGGACTGCTGGCTAAAATTCTTTCCCATTCTATGGATTTTCTTTTCACTTTGTTGATGATTTCTTTTGAAGTGCAAAAACTTTTTAACAAGATGAGATCTCAGTGGTTGATTCTTTGAAGTACTTCCCGTGTGGTTTGCATTTTGTTCATGAATTCTTTGCCTACCCCTTATGTCTTCAAGATTTCTACCTACCTTGTCTTCCAGTAGATTTAGTGCTTCTGTTTTAATATTTAGATCTTTGACCCATATTTACTTCAGTTTAGTGCATGGTGATACACATGGGTCTAGTATCAGTCTTTGGCCTGGGAAAGACGATTTTTCCAACACCATTTATTAAAGAGGCTATCCTTCCAGTGAACATATTTAGCCCCTTTGTCAAAGATAAGGTAGCTGAGTGTCTTTGTAGTTGTGTCTGCATCTTCTAATCTGTTCCATTGATCCTCAGGTCTATTTCTTTGCCAGTACCAAGCTGATTTGATCACAGTAGCTTTGTAGTATAATTTCAAATTAGGAATTGAGATGCCTTCTGCCTTGCCTTTGTTGCCCAGGACTGCCTTTTGTATTCTAGGTTTTTTCTGTTTCCAAATGAATTTTAGGAATGTTTTCTGTAGATCTGTAAGGTACATCAATGGTATTTTGATTGGGATTGCATTAAATCTGTATAACAGTTTTGGGAGTATGACCATTTTCACAATGTTGGTTCTTCCTAACCAAGAGCAAGGGATATCTCTCCATTTTATAATATCTTCTTTAATCTCAGTTTTTAGACTAGTATAACTTTCAACATATAGGTCTTTTACATTTTTAGTTAGGTTGATTCCTAAGTATTTCATTTTTTAAGATGTAAAGGGCAATATTTCCATAATTTCTCTCTCAGTGAGTTTTTTGTTTGTGTACAGGAGTGCAATTGATTTTTGAGCATTGACTTTGTATCCAGCTACACTGCTGAACTTGTTTATTACCTCTAGTAATCTTTTAATGGAGTTTTTTGGGTCTTCTATATAGAATATCATGTCATCTGCAAATAGTGATAATTCAACTTCTTCCTTTCCTATCTTTATTTCTTCTATTTCTCTCTCTTGTCTGATTTCCCTGGCTAATGTTAGCAGAACTATATTGAAAAGGAATAGTGATAGTGGATATCCTTGTCTTGTTTCTGATTTTAAAGTGAAAGCTTTCAGTTTTTGTCCATTTAGTATAATGTTGGCTGTTGGTTTGTCATAGATGGCCTTGATAAAGTTGAGGTAGACACTGTGTATTTTGAGTTTCTGAAGGGTTTTTATCATGAAAACGTGTTGGACTTAGTGGAAAGCTTTTTCTGCACCTATTGAGATGACCATGTGGTTTTTGTTTTTGGCTCTGTTGATGTGGTGTTTTACATTTATTGATTTGCCTATGTTAAACCATCCTTGCATTCCTGGAATGAAACCCACTTGGTCATGATGTATAATCTTCTTGGCAATTTGCTACATTCTATTTGCCAGTATTTTATTGAGAATCTTTGCATCAATATTCCTTAGTGAGACTGGCCTATAGTTCTCCTGTTTGGTTGGGTCTTTCTCTGATTTGGTATCAGAGTAGTACTTGCCTCCAGGGAGGATTGCTTTTTTCCCAATTTCATTGAAGAGTTTAAGGAGTATTGGCACCAAATCTTCTCTAAATTTCTTATAGAATTCAGCTGTGAATCCACCAGGACCTGGGCTTTTCTTTGTTGGTAAGCTTTTAATTATGTTTTCAATTTCAATAGCTGATATTGGGTTGTTCAAAATTGCTATATCTTCTTGGTTTGTGCTTTGGTAATTCATATGTTTTTAGAAATCTGTCCATTTCCTCTGTGTTTTCCATTGTATGTGAGTAGAGATCTTCAAAGTAGGTATTCATGATGTTTTGAATTTCCATGGGATCTGTGGTAATTTCCTCCTTTTTAGTTTTTATTGTGTGAATTTGGGCTTTTTCTTTCTTTTTCTTGATAAGGTTAGCTAGGGGTCTAGGAAAAGAAGATAAACTGTAAGCAAGATCAGAAATGAAAAAGGAGATACTACATTTTGTACTATAAAACAAAGGCTCATGAGACTACTATGAATGATTATATATCAACAAATTGGGTAGCCTAAAGAAATGGATAAATACCTGGAAGCATAGTACATACCAAGGCCAAATCATAATGAAATAAGTAGATGTGTGTTGCTCGATCTTCAGGAGAAGTTTGTAGCTTCCTGATAGGAACTCAGCTTTTCTCATCCTCAGAGGAGCTTGGGACCTTGTTGCTGAGGATGGCTTTTTTTGGAGAGATCAAGTCCTTACTTTGAGTATCACTTCCTCGCTCTGGAGGGGAAGGTTGTGTGCTGTTCAATCTCCTGGAGAAGCTTGTCATGCTGGCTTCCTGATATGAACTTGGCTGTTCTCATCATTGGAGGAGCTTGGGATCTCATTGTCACTGATGATGGCTATGGCATTTTTCAGGGGAGCTGTAGGTCTTTCTTTAACCATCATTTTCTGGTTCCAGTGCAGATCCCTTAGCCTACTGGCACAAACTTTCTATCTTCTACTGCTGAACTTTGGGCCTTCCCGGCACAGATCTATGATACAGACTTGCAGGAGACATTGTCACAGGCTCTAGGTGTTCGGCTGTACTCAAGTAGGACTTTGCCATGGGATCCAGGCCCTCAGCTGGAGGTCTTTAGTGTGTGGATAGATTTCCTGCACTTTTTGGTGACTGTTATAAAATACTCCCTCACCCCTTCTTATTCAGTATGGTAGTGAAGTTTCCAGCTGAAGGAATTAGGTGAGCAAAGGCAGTGATATACATTGTGGTTAGAAAATGAGAACTGATATTTTATGTTTTCAGTTGTCATGATCTTCAATGTAGATCTGAAGTCTGCACAAAAAACTTGAAAATAATGAATGTGACTGGTAACATTGTAGGATAGGGGTTCCAATCCTTGGTGCAGACCCATGACCCTTAGAACTGAGCCACATATCAGGAAGTGAATGTGCTAAGATTTATCTGTATTTACAGCTACTCCTGACTGCTTGAATTACCACCTGAGCTCTGCCTTCTGCCAGGTCCACTGGGGCATTAGTTCTCATACACTATGTTGAATTACAGATGCTAGGGATCTAGGTTATGTGCTTTTTTGAATTCCCCACAGCCATATTCCCCCAACCTTGTGAAAAAAATTGTCTTCCATGAATCTGGTCCTGGTGCCAAAATGTTGGGGACAGCTATTGTAGGATATAAAATCAACTCAAGCCTGTGGAGAGATGACATTGTGGCCTACCTGGGATCTGTGCCCCAGCCTGGAGGACCCAGGAAACACCCTGTCTTCTTATAGCCAATGCTATGGCCCATCTGGGACCTGGACCTAAGTCTGTGCAACCTAGGATGCACCCACTGGACAGCACCCAGAAGATGATGCAGCATACTGGGGACCCTTTCCTGAGCCCAGAGGACTCCAGGATTGAGTACCCCAACCCTAGCTCCTGTGTTCTCAACAGTGCAGGGCAGTAGAGTTCAAAACAAACAGACTGATCTGATTGAAGAAGAGACTAAACACTTAGAAGGAGAGTCTTCCTTCAGGATTGAAGTGATGCCCTTCCATAGAGACTGGATGGGACACAATTGGGAGATGGGTTTGGAGAGGGCAAGAGCTAAATAAGGGATTAAATGGAGTCCTGGTCTCAGGAAGAACACACAGCCTACATTCTGTTGTGGGAGGCCAGAACTGGTGAGAGTGATCACTAGAGGGGGCATTTAACCCCATGAAGAAGGCCTTTAACCTAGTGGCATGTTAGACCTCTGGCATTGTTGCCAGCATCTATCAGAAACCAGCACACTGAATGACTTTAGGTCAATAAAAGGAAGGCCTAATTGTCTTCACTAAAATCAGAGTCCTCCTTATTTTGGTGAAGGGTTGTTTATGAGTGGTTCCTAGGGTCCCAGTTGATACTTGATGCTTTTGTTGTTGCTGAATTTATTATCATAGATAACATAACATAATAGTTATGGCAATTGTTTTGTTCTTTGTGCCAATATGTGCATTGTTGGGGGGGGTTCCACAAATAATACTTTGAGTTACTACAGAAAAGAACAGGGCACTGGGATAAAGAATTTGCAAACCCCAGCAAAACAAAACAAAACAAAACAAAAAACAAATAATCTCTACAAAAAAACAGAAACATGAAAAGAAAAATAAACAAAATATCACCCCAAACAGCCAACTCTCCCCAGATTAGTACAAATTAATACAGAATATGGGGCTGAAATGGCACGAATGGAGGCAAAACAATTTTACAAGGAATGTGGCAAATTTAAGGAAAATAGTTAATAACATAATTAATCACATAATGACTATAATGAGATGAATGATTGGCAAGTGTAGAGAAGACACTAATAAACAGCTACTGAGTTAAATAAAGAGATGTAAAACATGAATGTCCCACACAGAAAAGAATGAAAGTACATAAGACAGTTCCAAATAGAAATTTAGAAGATTAAAAATATGGGGAGCAGCCTGGACCAATGCAAAGACACTGTCAGATCTAGAGGACATGGCTGTGATCACTGGTCAATCAGTGAGAAATAACTTAAAAACAACAAAGAAGCATGAGAGATGGGTCCAGCAGCTCTCAGATGACCCAGAGAAGTCTAACACAAGAGTAATTGGAATTAGTGAAAAATCAGATGGGAGCACAAAGGGCATTAAAAAAAAAACCCTCTTTACACAAGTAACAGCAAAAAACTTTCTATATCTGGACAAAGAATTTAACATACAGATAAGTAGAGAATATAGAACCTCAAATAGCCACGATCAGAAAAAAATTACACACCACCTAATAATTAAGATGCCAGAAATAAAACACAAGAACAAGATCTTAAAGATGGATGGAGAGAAACAATGAATCACTTAAGAAAATCTGTCAGAATTAAAACAGTTTGCTCCTCACTCCGTGAACCTAGGGGCTGGCAGGAATGTTGGCCTTGCCTACCCTCCCTGCTCCATGGCCCTAGGTGTTAGGAGATTGTTGGCCTCATCACCCGTCCTTGCTCCATGGACCTAGGGGTCAAAATACCACAGCAACCCACAGACAACTAGCAACCCATCCACCACTGGCAGAAACTTGGTAGGCTGGTGGGAGCCTTAGCAACCCCTGACTCACACAGAGGACCTTAGCTGGCTTGCAACAGTGCAGTGAGTTTCTCCCTCAGATTGAGGACCTCAGTGGGTAAACAGGTTAGTAGTGAACTCCTCCCCAGCTATAGGATCTTGGCAATTCTGGCAAGAGTGTGGGTGAGTCCTTCTTCCATATAGAGAAGAGTAGGTGGGTTGAGGAGAGTGCCAACAAGGCCTTCCTCAGCCCAGAAGTAATCAAAAGGGCCTACAAGACACCCAGTGACACAGTAGGGTCCCAGCTGAGGTGCACACTATAGCCAGGTAGATCTGGTAACCTGGAACAGCTTGAAGGTGCAGTAACAATAGGGACTAAGGGTTGACTTATATCAAAACTCTTAGGCTAGTCAGCCTAGGAAGAATACAGGACTCACTCAACTGGCCCTGCAGGAAGAATTCAAATGACTAGCCCCTCCCTTTCATTGTGGGACCTAGCAATTGGACAAACATCAACCACACAGTAGGACCCTAAAACACACATGATGGACAGTTGAGACTAGTGGGATTGAAAAGACCAAAATATTAACCCAAGAGGTGAAAATGACAAAACAAAAAAGCAAAATGCAATCTCAAATGTCCAGTCCATCAAGAACAATACAGAAGATATTGAAATAGAGGACATTAGAAGTCATACACCTGAAATTTCTGAAAAGATAGCAAGTGAAATAAAGAAACAAATCTGTGAGACTATGGAAAAAATTAGATCAGAAATAATCTCTCCTATAAGGAAAGAAATGACAACCTTAATAAAGGAGTTGCTCAGCATAGCTAGAGAAGATATAGATAAAAAAGTCAGAAGCATGGGAATATGATGGAAATCTTGAATGAACAAAACAGAAAACAAGTACAATGCATGAAACAAATTCAAAGACATCTAGGAAATTAAAAATTCTACTGAAAGCTGGCAAAATTGTTTGAATGAAGCTGAGGATAGAAATTTTTAAATTATCATTTTAAAGAGAATAAAACACATGAGAACAGAACTAAGCAAATCACAACAGAACAATTCAAACAACATAGCATTTCACAACAAGACAACTGGTTATCAAAGGTAGCTCCCATGTCTCTTTTCTTTGAAATAGTTGAGCATAGCTTCACACACAATATCAAACATAACAAAATAGTATAAAACCAGAGGATAGAATTTTAAACCTTGAGGACAGGATCACAACTAATGATAATGAAAGGAAAGAATTTTTAAAAATAACAAGAGAGCAAGAAATGACAATTCAACAGCTTCAAGATGATGCAAAGAGAAACAATATAAGACTAATACACATCAATGAAGATGCAGGCATCAACACAAATGACATCAGTAAACTATTTGCAAAAGTAATAGCTGAAAACTTCCCAAACATGGGAAAAGAATCAGATATACAGATAAGTGATGTATATATATATATATATATATAGCCAGTCATAACCAAAATAAATATACACACTGAAATATAATAATTAAGATCCCAGAAGTTCAGCTTAAAAACAGAATACTAAAAGCTCTTAGAGAAGATACAACTCATCTATCAAGGAAATCCTATAGAATCACGGCCAACTTCTCAGCACAGACCCTTAAGTCTAGGAGTCTAACAATTTTATTTTTTCTTTTGACAAACCAACTCTTTGATTTACTGCTTCTTTGTATTGTTATCTTAGTCTCCATTGCATTGATTTCTGCTCTGATCTTTATAACTTCCTCCCTTCTTTTGGCTTTGGGCTTGACTTGCTCTTCTTTTTCTAGATGTTTGAGGTATAGCATCAGTTGTTTATTTGTGTTTGTTCTGTTTTCCTGATGTGGTAATTCACTGCAATAAATTTTCCTCTGAGGACTGCTTTCATTATATCCCACAGATTCTCCAGTAAGTGGTATTTGTATTTTCATTTTCTTGTAGATATTAATTTCTTCTTTAATTTCCTCTGTGACCCACTGATTGATCAGGATTGTATTATTCAATTTCCATGTGCTTGTGGGTTTTTTCAGTTTCTTTTATCATTAATTTCTAGTTTTATGGCACTATTATCTGATAACATGCATGGAATACTTTCAGTTCTTTTGCACTTACTTAAGTATGTTCTGTAGGCTATTATATATTCTATTTTAGAGAATGTTCCATGTAATGCAGAGAAAAATATATATTCTGATGTTGTTGGATGGAACACTCTGTATACATCTATCAAGTCCATTTGTTTACAAGTGTGATTCAGTTCTGCTATTTCTTTGCTAATTTTCTGTCTGGCTGATCTCTCCCTTTGTGTCACTGACATGTTAAGGTTTCCTGTTATAATTGTGTTATTGCTTATTTGATTTTTCATTTCTGTCAATATTTGTTTTGTATAGCTGGGTGCTCCAGAATTTGGTGCATATATATTTAAGATTGTTATCTCTTCCTCTTGAAGTTTTCCCCTAACTAGTATGCAGTGACCTTCTTTATCTCTTTGGATCATTCTTGGTTTGAAGTTCACATTGTCTGCAAACAGAATAGCTACTCCTGCTTTTTTTTTTGGTTCCTGTTGCATGAAATATTGTTTTCCATCCTTTGACTTTCAGTCTATGAGTTTCCCTTTGGGTTAGATAGGCTTCTTGTAGACAGCATATGGTTGGACATTTTTTTCTTGATCCATTCTGCCAGTCTGTTTCTTTTCTTTTTTTTATTAATTTTTTTATTTAAAGGGATAAAACAGAAAAAGGAGAGAAATATTAGAGAATTAAAAAAATAAACAGTAAGAAATCACTAGCTGATAAATTACATATTGCTGTTTTAAAACTAGTTGTTCAAGTTACAAAATTAAAGCACACAAAAAGGACACTCAAGCAGTGAGACTGCAAACAGATCTGTTCAACAAACAAGAACTAAAAAATATGGGTAACAATCCTGCACACATAAATATACATGCAGTTATATCTTTTATTGCACTTCCTATTTTCTCCTTTCTACAATAGCAGCTATACATTTTTTAATTAAAGAGAGAAAAAAACCCCAGGAAAATGGTAGAAATATTACAGAATTTCAAGATAAGAAGACAAACAGTAAGAAATCACTAGTTGATACATTACATGTTGTTCTTTTTGAAATAGTTATTCAAGTTACAGAATTAAAACACACAAAGTGGACACTAAAGCAGTGAGAGTGCAAACGGATCTGTTCAACAATCCAAGAAGAACCCAGAAACATGTTCATCAATCCCACACATCTAAACATACATGCAGCTATATCTTTTATAGCACTTCCTATTTCCTCTTTTTTATAATAGCAATTATACATTTTAAAAATATTATTTAAAGAGAAGAAAAACAAAACAAAACAAAACAGAAAAAGTGGGTAGCAACAATACAGAATTCTAGAAGAAAGGAAGAAAAAGGAGAATGAGAAAAAGTCTCACTAAGAAATCAGTAATTTATAAATTACATACTGTCATCCTGGATGTAGTTGTTCAAGTTACAAAGTTAAAGGGTACATAGTAAATATTCAGTCAGACTACAAACAGTTCTGCTCAAAGATCCAACAAAGATTCAGCAATATGGTCATCTATTTTACACACTCAAACTTACATGCAGTTATATCCCTTAGAATACTTTCTTTTCCTCTCTGTTTTACAATAGCAATTACACATTTTGGTTTTATTACATTTGTAGTTCATATTTACTTTTTACACTAGAGACACAATGTGATATTTCTAAATATGATTCTTATTTATTTCACTAATGAGGATAGTCTCAAGTTGTCTCCATTTGCCTATGAAGGCCTCAAGATCATCCTTTTTTTATAGCTGAGTAATATTCCATTGTATAAAAATGCCACATCTTCATCCACTCTGAAGTTGATGGGCATCTTGGTTGTTTCCAGGATTTAGCTGTCACAAATTGTGCAGCTATGAACATGGGTGCACATATATCACTGTGATATGAACTTTTCAGTTCTTTGGGGAAAATACCCAGAAGGGGGATAGCTGGATTGAATGAAACTTCCAATCCTACTCTTCTGCGAATTCTCCATATGAATTTCCATAATGGTTGCACCAGTCTACATTCCCACCAACAATGGAGCCGTGTTCCTTTTTCCCCGCAGCCTCACCAACATTTGTTATCAGTTGATTTCTTGATGGCAGCTATTCTTTCCAGAGTAAGGAGGAATCTCAATGCTGTTTTAATTTGCATTTCTAGAATGACCAGTGATGGCGAACATTTCTTCATGTATTTATTTGCCATTTGTATATCTTTCTCTGAGAACTATGTGTTCATCTCAAATGCCCATTTCTGGAGAGGGTCTTTGAATTTGCGGGGCTTGATGTGTTTCAATTCTTTATATATTCTGGACAGAAGTCCTTTGTCTGAGGGGTTGCTAGTTAAAATTCTTTCCCACTCTCTTGGTTTTCTTTTCACTCTGTTGGTGATTTCCTTTGAAGTGCAGAAACTTTTCAATAATGTGAGATCCCATTTGTTGATTCTTTCAAGTGTTTCCCGTGCAGTTTGCATTTGGTTCATGAATTCTCTGCCTACCCCTATGTCTCCAAGACTTCTACCTACCTTGTCTTCCAGTAGATTTAGTGTTTCTGTTTTAATATTGAGGTCTTTGATCCATTTAGACTTTAGTCTTGTGCATGGTGATATGCATGGATCTAGTTTCAGTATTCAGCATGTAGAGAGCCAATTTTTCCAACACCATTTATTAAAGAGACTATGCTTCTTCCAGTGGACATATTTAGCCCTTTTGTCAAATATCAGGTGGCTGAGTGTCTTTGTAGTTGTGCTTGCATCTTCTAATCTGTTCCACTGATCCTCAGGTCTATTTCTTTGCCAGTACCAAGCTGATTTGATTACTGTGGCTTTCTAGTACTGTTTCAAGTCAGGAATTGAGATGTCTCCTGCCTTGCTTTTGTTGCCTAGAATTTCCTTTGCTATTCTAGGTTTTTTCTGTTTCCAAATTTTAGGAGTGTTTTCTCTAGATCTGTGAGGTATGTCAATGATATTTTGATTGGGATTGCTTTAAATCTGTATAAGAGTTTTGGGAGTATAGCCATTTTCACAATGTTGGTTCTTTCTAACCAAGAGCAAGGAATGTCCTTCCATTTTCTAATATCCTCTTCAATCTCCTTTTTCAGCATAGTATAATTTTCAGCATATAGGTCTTTTACATTTTTGGTTAGGTTGATTCCTAAGTATTTCACTTTTTTAGATGTTATTATAAAGGGTGATATTTCCATAATTTCTCTCTCAGTGAGTTTTTTGTTTGTGTACAGGAATGCTATTGAGTTTTGAGCATAGACTTTGTATCCAGCTACACTTCTGAACTTGTTTATTACCTCTAGCAGTCTTATATGTCATCTGCAAATAGTGATAATTTAACTTCTTCCTTTCCTATCTTTACTCCTTTCATTTCTCTTTCTTGTCTGATTGCCCTGGCTAGTGTTTCCAGAACTATGTTGAAAAGGAGTGGTGATAGTGGACATCCTTGTCTTGTTCCTGATTTTAAAGTGAAAGCTTTCAGTTTTTGTCCATTTAGTATAATGTTGGCTGTTGATTTGTCATAGATGGCCTTTATAAAGTTGAGATAGACACCTTGCATTCCGAGTTTCTGGAGGGTTTTTATCATGAACATGTGTTGGACTTAGTGGAAAGCTTTTTCTGCATCTATTGAGATGACCATGTGGTTTTTGTTTTTGGCTCTGTTGATGTGGTGTTTTGCATTTATTGATTTGTGTATGTTAAACCATCCCTGCATTCCTGGAATGAACCCCACTTGGTCATGATGTATAATCTTCTTGATGATTTGCTGCATTCTATTTGCCAGTATTTTGTAGAGAATCTTTGTGTCAATGTTCATTAGTGAGATTGGCCTATAGTTCTCTTTTTTGGTTGGATCTTTCTCTGGTTTTGGTATCAGAGTAATACTTGCCTCCAGGAATGATTTAGGGAGGATTGCTTTTTTCTGAATTTCGTTGAAGAGTTTAAGGAGTATTGGCATCAAATCTTCTCTAAATTTCTTGTAGAATTCAGCTGTGAATCCATCAGGACCTGGGCTTTTCTTTGTTGTTAAGTTTTTAATTACAGTTTCAATTTCAATAGCTGATTTTGGGTTGTTCAAAATTGCTATATCTTCTTGGTTGAGCTTTGGTAGTTCACATGTTTCTAGAAATCTGTCCATTTCCTCTGTGTTTTCCACTCTATGTGAGTAGAGATTTTCAAAGTAGGTATTCATAATCTTTTGAATTTCCATGGGATCTGTAGTAATTTCTCCCTTTTCAGTTCTTATTGCATGAATTTGGGTTTTTTCTTTCTTTCTCTTGATAAGGTTAGCTAAGGGTTTGTCAGTTTTGTTGATTCTCTCAAGAAACCAGCTTCTTGATTCATTAATTCTTTATATTGTCTTTTTAGTTTCAATTGCATTTATTTCTGCTCTACTCTTTATAATTTTCTCTCTTCTATGAGCTTTGGGTTTAGCTTGCTCTTCTTTTTCTAGAAGCTTGAGATAGAGCATTAGGGTGTTTATCTGTGCTCATTCTGTTTTCTTGATATGACAGTTTATTGCTATATATTTCCCTCTGAAGACCACTTTCATTGCATCCCACAGATTACAGTATGTTGTTTCTATATTTTCATTGAATTGTAGGTATTTTTTTATTTCTTCTTTTATTTCATCTGCAGCCCACTGGTTGTTCAAAAGGCTGTTATTTAATTTCCATGTATTTATATAGGTTTTACAATTTCTTTTGCCATTAATTTCCAGTTTCATTGCACTATGGTCAGATATTATGCATGGTATGATTTCAATACCTTTGCATTTACTTAAGAATGTTTTATGGGATAATATATGGTCTATTTTGGAGAATGTCTCATGTGCAGCTGAGAAGAATGTGTATTCTGATGTGGTTGGGTGAAACACTGTGTAAACATCTACTAAGTCCAATTGCTCACAGGTATGATTCAGTTCTGTTATTTCTTTGCTGATTTTTTGTCTAGTTGATTTATCTCTTTGTGACAATGGGCTGTTAAGATCTCCTGTTATAATTGTGTTCTTGTGTATTTGGTTTTTCATGTCCATTAGTATCTGTCTTATATAGTTGGGTGCTCCTATATTTGGTGCATATATATTTATAATTGTTAGTTCTTCCTCTTGAATTTTACCAATAACAAGTATGTACTGACCTCCTCTATCTCTTTTAATCATTTTAGGTTTGAAGTTCACATTGTCTGTAAATAGAATAGATACCTCTGCTTTTTTTTGGAATTCCTGTTGCATGGAATACTGTTTTCCATCCTTTGACTTTTAAGTTTGAGTTTCCTTTTGGCTCAGATGTGTTTCTTGTATATAGCATTTTGTGAGGTCCTGTTTCTTGATCCATTCTGTCAATCTATTTCTTTTTGTAGGTGAATTGAGGCCGTTTATATTTATGGGTAGCACTGGTATGTACTGGCTCGACTTTGCCATGTTATTTTCCAGTTGTTTGCTTTCTGCTTTTCCTCTTATTTAATTGCTTATCCTACCTGGATGTTTCTTTTTGTTGTTGTTTTGGGGATTGTAGTCCTTTTTATATCTGTCTGGTATGTCCTTCAGTACTCTTTCTAGGGTTGGTTTGTTGGACATGAATTTCCTCAATTGCTCTTTTTTGTGGAAGTGTCTTGTTTCTCCATTAAATTTGAATGAAAGTTTTGCTGGGTACATCAGTCTGGGCTGAAGATTGTTTTCTTTCAGGGCTTGAAATACCTCACTCCAAGCTCTTCTTGACTTGAGGATTTGTGCTGAAAAGTCTGCCATGATTCTAATGGGCTTTCTCTGATAGGTGAGTTGTGTCTTTTCTCTGACAGCTTTTAAGATTCTGTCTTTATGCTGTATGTCTGAGATCTTAATTATTATGTATCTGGGTGTGGATTTATGTTGATTGTGACTGGTGTTCTATATGCATCCCTTATCTGCATATCAGATTCTCTCCCCATGTTTGGGAAATTTTCTGCTATTATTTCTGTAAATACTTTATGTATGCCATTTGTCTGCACTCCTGTATCTTTGCTAATGCCCATTATTCTTATATTGTTGCTCTTGGCATCATCATGAAGTTTCTGGATTGTCATTTCATGCTGCTTTTTTATTTTTAAAAGTTCTGTCCTTTCCTGATCACTAACTGTGATCCTGTCCTCAAGGTCCGAAATCCTATCCTTAGCTTCCTTTAGGCGATTTTGCATGCTTTCAATAGAATTTTTTGTTTCTTGGATGTCTCTTTGAGTTTGTTTCATGAATTCTGCTTGTTTTCTATATTGTTCATTCAAAGTTTCAATCGGTTTCCATGCTCATGTACTTTTTTTCTCTATTTCTTCTTTAGCTGCATTCAACAACTCCTTTACTAAAGTTGTTATTTCTATCTTTACATGGGAGACTACTTCTAATTTGATTTCCTCTAAAGGCTGATGCAGTTGTTTTTTTGTCTCACTGGCTATCTTTTCAGAGATTCCCAGTGTGTTACTTTTGGGTTCCTCTATTTCAATGTCTCATATACTTGCTTCTGGTGAACTATATATTTCCACTCTGTTTAATTGTCTGCATTTTGCTTTTTTGTTTGTCATTTTCACTCTGCCTGGTGTTTTCTTTGTGTAGGAGGGTATCACACACTCTTTTCAGACACACCCAAGTCTTACAGTGAGTTGGAAGGGGTTTTACTACTGGCCCTAATTATCCCCTGTACACCTGTATTTTAGGGGTATACTCACCACATTGATACAGTCAATCCAGTGTAGTCCAAAGTTCACCACCTGGGAGCAAAGTTCCAAATTTTCTCACTCTAATTGGATACTGCTGAGATCTTCTGCTGTTCCAGGTGGAAGGGTGGGCACATCTGTAGCAGTCCAGGTCAGTTTCCAGTCTTGGGCGGGCCTCCTCGATATTCCTGGTGGCAGGGCAGGCCCACAGGGGAGGTTCAGGGTAGTCTGCCTCTGAGGCGGGCTTGCACTAAGTTCCATGTGGCAGAGCAGGCCCACGGTGGAGGTTCTAAGCAGCTTACCCCTGATGCAGGCCTGTGCTACATTCCCCGTGGCAGGGCAGGCCCACAGTGGAGGTTCCAGGCAGCTTACCCCTGATACAGTCTTCTGCTCAGTTCCTGGAGGCAGGGCAGGCCCACGGTGGAGGTTCTGGGCAGCTTACCCCTGATGCAGTCTGTTTCTTTTAATTGGTGAATTGAGGCCATTTACATTAATGGTTATAACTGATATATATTTATTGTTGACATGTTATCTTTCTGCTGTTGCTTCTTTATCTTTCCACTCTGTTTAATTGTCTGTCTTGCTTAGTGTTTTTTTCCTATGTGTATCTAGAATGTCTTTGAGTATTCTTTGCAGGGTTGGTTTGGTGATCATGAAGTTCTTCAGCTGTTCTTTGTCATGGAAGTATCTTATATCTCCATCCATTTTGAAGGACAGTTTTGCAGGATACTTAAGTCTGGGTTGGAAGTCATTTTCCTTTAGGATCTGAAATACTTCACTCCATGCTCTTCTTGACTTAATTGTTTGTGTTGAGAATTCTGCTGTGATTCTGATAGGTTTTCCTTTGTAGGTGACCTGTCTCTTCTCTCTAACAGCTTTTAATATTCTGTTCTTATGTTGGATTTCTGGGATGGTGATTATTATGTCTGGGTATAGTTTAATTTGGTTATGGCTATTTGGAGCGCTATATATTTCACTGGTACATATGTCAATTTCCAGTCTCATGTTTGGGAAATTTTCAGATATTACCAATTTTTTTTAAAAAAAATTTTTATTTAAAGAGAAACAAAAGCATGTAAAGGGTAGAGATAATACAGAATTTCAAATAAAAAAGACAAACAATAAGAAATCACTAGTTGACAAATTACATATTGTCCTCTTAGAAATAGTTGTTCAAGTTACAAAATTAAAGCATACAAAGTAGATATTCAAACAGTGAGAGTGTAAACAGCTATGCATGCATGAGTCTCTACATGTATTTCTATCCTTTCTGTATTAGAGGGACAAACAAAACATAGCAAGACAAAACAAAAGAAATTCCTATAAAAACATGAAACCAAAAAGTCTTATGAAACCACAGTACAAGGTGATCTACAATTATTGCTGTGTTGTTTCTTATTATCTTCCATAGACTTGTCTATATCATCAAGCATAATCGAATATAGCAGTATAATTGAATATAGCAGTACATAACAATATTGGTAAAAATAAAACACTGTAGACAGTATAAAACTTCAAAGGCAGGTAATAATCAAACCATAGTGGATATTGTAGTGAATCTTGTCATCTTCAGTGCAGTTGCCTATACTCTCAGACTTGGTACTATCAATCATAACAGCTTTGAATAAAATCTACCAATACAAAACAGCGATCTAACAAATAAGATTTGGTTACGATCTGTCATAGTAAAATAGTGTAGGTTTTACAGAGCTGTAGATTAACTTAATAGGAAGTTAAGGATGATTACCATAATATATCCTGTTATTTTCGGGATTACTGACTGTGCCTTCACATCTAGTACAGGTAGAATGACTGGAACAGGATATAATACATCTAAGCAGAGTAGTGTGAGTAATGTGGGTTTTAAATCCTGGTGCACTATTAACAATATAGTGTATCAAGGCCATCTATGTTAGAGATTCTGGCCATCCTTCTCTGCCTCATTTCTGCTATGCTGTTTTTCTGTCTTTGTTTGTCTAGTTTTCTCTTTCATTCTACTGCCTGCTCCACTCACTGAGGCCTTTCTGCCACTGTTCCTAAAATCCTGGTATTTTTTTTCTCTCTCTCTAGAATGTCCTTCAGTATTCTCTGTAGGGTTGAATTGGTGGTCACAAATTCACCCAGTTCCTCTTTGTCATGGAAGCATCTTGTTTCTCCACTAATTTCTAGTGACAGTTTTACAGCGTACATCAATCTGGGCTGGAGGTTATTTTCTTTAAGGCCTTGGAATACTTTACTCCAAGCTCTTCTTGATCTGATGGTCTGTGCCAAGAAGTCAACCATGATCCTGATGGGCTTACCTTTATAGGTAATCTGTTTCTTTTCTCTGATGGCTTTTAATATTCTGTTTTTATATTGATTTTTTAGTATCTTTATTATTATATGTCTGGATGTAGATCTGTTTTCGTTATAGGTGGCTGGAATTTGGTATGCCTCACATAACCAAATGTCATTTTCTTTTCCCATGCTTGGGAAGTTTTCCTTAATTATTTCCATGAATAGCCTTTGTAATTCACCTGTATGTGTTCCTGCTGCTTTGTTCACATTTCTTATTCTTAAATTGTAGATTGTCTTGTCATGTGCTAGCCTTTGTATTGTTACTGCCTGTTTTCATGTTATTTTAAAGAGATCTTTCCTTTCATGCACACATTGCAAACTTGTCTTCAAGTTTTGATAGTCTATCCTTAGTTTCTTTTAAGGCATTTTGCCAGCTTTCAATGGAGTTTTTAATTTCCTGGTAGTCTCTTTGAATCTGCTTCATATATTCCATATTTTCTTTATATTCTTTATCAAATGTTTCTCTCCTTTTTTTGTGTTCCTCCCTTCTTCCATCTGTATCTTCCTGAGAGATGCTTCCTGAGAGCATTTCTTTTATTACTCTACTGATATCTTGCTTTACCTGATTTAATATTTCTGTTTTGAGCTTGTCTACAAGGTTCCGAAGATATCTCTTAATGTCCATTGAAGCCATGTCTGATGTGGCTTGTTTGCCACCCTTAGTCTCACTTGTTTTCCTCTCTCCTGTATCAGTGCTCTCAGGGTTCTGGGTTAGGGGCCTCCTCCTGCCTCTCTCTCCTGTCATGGTCCTGGCTTCCTTCACATGGGTTACAGTGGAGGTCTCAGCCCCCTTCCCTGTTGGCCATGTTTCCTCCAAAGCATGCTGGTGAGGGACCTCTGCCCTCTCTTGCCTGCTCTTATCACTGAGGTGTAGGCAGTGGCTGTGTATGCCTGCCCCTCCCCACCAGGCCAGCCAAACTTCAGGGGCCTTCACCTGGTTAGTGCTTGCTAGGCACAGGGAAGCAATTTGGGACTGCTCATTGGGTCCCAGCCAGGGGCGTGGCCCAGTCTAATCAAATCCCACAAATCTGCTCTTGGGAGAGAGGAACCAACTGAAGTCACTGTCACTCCCAGTTTAGGTTTCTCTTGCCTGATTCCAACATATTGCCCATTTGGTCTCGCCCTTCCCGTGGGAGGGGTCTCATTCCCAGCACTGACCAGGGATTAATGAAGGTCCCTTGGCCCATTCAGCTCTCCATTGGGCTCACCAACCCCCAACTTCAGTGCTACTGTGCTTCCTGTGAGTGGCAGCGGGAACGAGCTTGGGTGGCTCTGCCGGCCAGCGTAGATTCAGGCCTTTGCAAACTTGGTGGGTCACCGTGAATGAAAATGCTGTGTCCTATAATTTTTAGCTGTTTCAGTTGTAGTTCCAAAGTATTTGATGAACTTTTTTACGTTTTAATTTCTTCCTGTGTCAAGAGGACCCATCTCCCTCTGTCTGGGTCTCTCTAGGATGTTTTATTCTGGCATATGAGTTGTTTCTCTCGGAATGCTTTGCATTTTGTTGCTCACTGATTGGCCATCTTGACTTCTCTCCTATTACTTCTGTAAATAGCCTCTTGATATCATTTGTGCTGTCCCCTTCTTTTTCATTTATCCCTATCAATCTTATGTTGTTTTTCTTTGCATCATCTTGTAGCTGTTGAAGTTTTATTTCATGATTCCTTGTTATTTTTAAAAGATCTTTCCTTTCCTATTCACAAGCCGCAATCTTATCTTCAAGGTCTTAAATTCTATCTTCACTTTTGTTGAGGTGGTTTTTGCCAACTTTCAATAGAATTTTTGATTTCCTGTGTATCTCTTTGAATCTGCTTCATGCATTGTTTGTTTCTTATATTGTTTTTTCAGGATTTCCATCTTTTTGCATTGTTCCTCTAATTTTTTAGACTACATCTTCTTTAGATGGATTTAGCATTTCTTTCATTACATTTGTCATTTCTTCTTTTACTGGGGAGGTTATTTCTGATTTGAGTTCTTTTATAGCTTTTTGGAGTTGTTTGTTTATTTCAGTTGGTATCATTTCAAGCATTTCAGGTATATGGCTTATATTTTCTTCTATGTACATGGCTCCTAGGCTTGTTTGGGATGGGCTGTAGGTTTGAGATTGCATTTTGGTCTTTCATTTTGTCATTTTCCTGTATTTCTGGGTTTTGAGCAATGTTACAAAGCATCCTGAGAGTGTGCTGGGAATGACCTCATGCACTCACAGCTCCCCAGGACTGACTGGAGGTTGCTGGGCATGGCCCAGTCAGGCCTGCAGGGACCTCCCATGCATCATCAGGTGATCTAGGATGCTGGGCAGGGTCCTACCTGCTGGGAGCAATGGTCCAAATCTCTCCCTGAGTGCAAGCACACTGAAACTCACCTTAGGAGCCCTCAACTCCTGGGGCTTAGTGGAGGTGGTTAGGTGTGGCCCAATTAGGCATGTGGGGCCTCTGTGCCTCCAATAGTGTTTTAGGAAGCTGGGAAGGGTCCTAACTGCTGGGAGCGATGGTCCAAAGCTCTCCTTGAGCCAGCGCCAGTGTGCTGGAAATCACCTCACATGCCTTTAGCTCCAGGGGCTCAATGGAGGTGGCTAGGCATGGCCTATTCAGGCCCACAGGATCTCCTGTGCTTCCTAGGGGTGTTCAGAAAGCTGGGCTGGGCCCTAACCACTGGGACAGATGGTTCAGAGCTCTCCCTGAGCCAGTGCCAGTGTGCTGGAAATCACTTTGCACACCCTCAGATCCAGGGGCTCATTGGAGGTGGCTTGGCATGGCCTATTCAGGTCCCAAAAAGAACTTTCTTAAAAAACACTCCCCCTTTTAAATATGACTGTCTGCATTCCTATTGGAGTTTGGAGAATTGTAGATGGGAAGTAAAAATTTTTATTGGTGATTTTTACTGGCACAAAGAAATAACAGTTGTAGTGGCCTGTTTGGCAGCTTCATCTGAAGAACTGTGACTTCCACAGAACTGTCCAGCAGGTCTGGGGCCTTGTGGAGTGCTACAGTGCAGTTCTTTGAAACCTGGCTGCACATTGTAATTACTGGGGAGCTTTAAAAAAACCTCAGTTCTCAGAGTTTATCCCAGATTGATTGTCAGAAGATATGGAGCAGGAAGATAGGGAAGAGCACCCTTTAAGCACCCCAAGTATTACAAAGTGAAACCTTGCTTGAGAATCACTGCAGGAAAATGATGTAGAATCTGGTATTCTCACTTGTCTTGACATACTTATCAAAACTTTCCATGTCTATAGAAAGTTTTCATTTATCTTTGCAGAAGCCTGTATATGAGGAAATATTTTCAGAACAGGAAAAAGGAAACAGTTGAAGTCAATGCTTTCCTTCAAATTTTGGAAGAAACAGAAAAGATCTAATTGTGAGAGATGAATCAAGAAAGAAATTCCCTATGTTTTCTTAACTTTAAATTGATATTTCTACACTAGATCTGTATTTTATTTAAAAGTACCATTCACATTAATTTGAACTACTTACAATATTAAGTAGAGATATACTTAACAAATATTCAGGTAGCTTACAAATAGATGAACTATGTAAAAACAATACATGCACACATACACACACACATATGGCACTATAATAATAATTTCAACAATATTAATTGGTGCAGTGTACCCTGGCCTAGTAAAGATGGTAGCTAGGGAAGATTACATGATTATTTTTAATTTATGGCTAAATGGCCATACAACTGAGACAGGCTAGGGACTGAGAGATGTAACTAAATAAGATAAAATCTCCTCAATTGAAAGAGAATTAATTACCCTTTGCTAGATGTATTTTCCTCCCTCCTATGTATAGGTTGCTGAGCCTCACCATGTTGTAGGCTGTGTGAAAATCACTTTATGTAGGCTCAGGTCACTTAAGCCCCACAACAACCTTTTGCAATGTATGTGTTTATTGCCAGATTACTGACTAGGTAGTGAATCATAGGGAAGTCAAGTCACTTGCTCAAGTTCACACAAATAGGAAAATAATGGAAAATAATTGATCTTAGATTGTCATGTTGCCGAGATTGATTTTTTTCCATTGAATTCTTTTGTCACCCTCATCCAATTTCCAGCCACTTTCATGAATATATTTTTTTCTTCATAACAACGCTCATTGAAGTTAGAATGCAGTTCATTGGTAGTGTATAAAATTAGCTTATGGAATAGAAAACAGAACTGAAAGAATGTATAGAGCAGAATAGAAAACAGATTGCATTACATATAAGTATTTTTTTCAGGAAATGTCTTATGGTTGAAAGTATTGGCATATTGAGTTATTTATGCAAAATATCTTCTGTGAGCTTCAGTCAGTAAACTGGATGACTCGTCTAACACAGTTTAGTGCTTGTGTGTGTGGCTCAAGCCAGATGGCCTAAATTGAAGACTCATCATTAGCCATTAGCTGTTTTTTTTTTTGTACATTAGCTGTCTTTTGTATGCCCAGGACTTAATCACATTATATATATCAATGTTGTCATTTACAAAATAAGATAGCAATAATTGTACTTTGTAGAACTGTGTCATTGATTAAATGAAATACAACAGAAAAGTCTAATTTATGTTATTAGTAAATATCATTTTCTCAGTGAAAGTTCCTTCATTCAATTGTTAAAGCATTTTGATATGCTGAATATATAGTAAAGAGTAAAAGTAATTTATATTTAGATGACTTAAAAAGTTTTGATGGTCACAAAGAAATTGGGTTAGAATTGACCTTAAACTATTAAATTTTTTTTTTGCCTTGTTGTAGCTTTGAATAACCATTTTACATATAGGATCATCTACAGTTGTGAAGTTGCTGACTATGCTTGTTCAATTCTGTTCATAGAAAGTCTTCTGTGTTAATACTCAATATGTCTTGAATTGCCACCTTCTATAGAAGCATGCTCATTGTGTAAAAAAGATAAGCAAATTTCCCCCTGGCTGGTGGTATAGCTTGTTTGATGTCAGGATATATTTTTGGCCAAGTTTTGCAAGTGATTTATAGTTGTATGGCTTTTTGACTATTAAGGATTTAATGGTAAAAAGATGAACACTGTCAAAATTGAAATAATTTCTGCATAGATTATTGCCAAAATATATATTGTAAGTGGGCAGAAACTCATTTCTTTTTTATTTTTTATTTTAAAAAAGGGTAACACTAAACAACAAAACAGAACAAAGCAGATCAGAAACAAAACAATGTAAGTGACACAGATTTCAAAACAAGACAACAGGAGATCTACAGTGGCTACCATGATGTCTCTTGTTTTCTTATAAATAGTTGTCTATATCTTCACACACAATGAGTCCATACAAAACAAAGTAGTATAAAACTGATCAGAACAGAGAATGAAGGCATTACAGGCCTTCAAAACAAGACAATATGAAAATTTACAGTGGCTGCCATAATGTCTCTTGTTCTCTTCAAAATAGCTGTCCATACCTTCATGTATGTTGAAATTAAACAATGCAAAACAGACTAAAACCACTCTGAACAAAGAATAGAAGCATTACTGGATTTCATAGCATGATGATATGGAATCAGCAATGGATATCATAGTGTCTGTTTTTCTTTAAAGTAGCCATTTATTTCATCATGCATAATATAATTGATTAAAACAAAAGCTGTTACTCAAGAGAAATTTCAATTAAAACCTAACTAGACACTTTCTTGTGCAATACTTAACAGCAATAATTTCCTTTGTTATTGGAAATTCAAGTTGGTGGGGTAGTACTACTGTTCAAATACTGTCCTTGTATCCCTGAGATGAAGCCTACTTGGTCATGGTGTACTATCTTTTTGATGATTTGTTGCATTCTGTTTATCAGTATCTTGTTGAGCATTTTTGCATCTATATTCATTAAAAAGACTGGCCTGTAGTTGTCTTGTATGTTTGGGCCTTTCCTGGCTTTGGAATCAAGGTAATACTAACTTTCAAGAATGATTTTGGGAGTATTCTTTGCCTCTTGATTTCATTAAAGAGTTTGAGGAGTATTGGTGTTGGATCTTCCCCGAAGCGCTTGAAGAATTCCGGTGTGAATCCATTTAGTGTTAGGATTTTCCTAGTTGCTAGTTTTTATTACTGTTTCAATTTCATTGCCTATTATTGGATTGTTCAAGTCTTCTTGGTTCAGTTTTATTAATTCATGTTTTCTCAATATTTCTCCATTTCTTCCTAGTTCTTTGTCTTTTTGTACATGTGTTTGTGAAATTGTTGCTAATAATTTTCTGGATTTCAGTGTTTTCTATTGTGGTTTCACTTTACTCATTTCTAATTGCATTGATTTGTGTCTCTTCTTTCCTTTTTTGGGTAAGATTAGCTAAGGGTTTGTTTATTTTATTTATTTTCTGAGGGACTAGCTCTTCAATTCATTGATTCTTTGCATTTTTAAAATTTTATTTTAAAATGAATACACACCTCTCAGATGAAGAAATACAAATGGCAAATAAATATATGAAAAAATGTTCAGCATCATTGGCCATTAGAGAAACTTAAATTAAAACAACACTGAGATTCCATCTCACTTCAGAAAGAATGGGCTGGATCAAGAAAACCATCAATAACAAATGCTGGAGAGGCTGCACTGTTGGTGAGAGTGTAGACTGGTGCAAACACAGTGGAAAGCAGTCTGGAGGTTTCTCAAAAAGTTAGGATTGGAGGTCCCATTTGAACCAACTATTCCACTTCTAGGCATATTCCCACAAGAATTGAAAACATCATACCACAGTGATATATGTGTACCCATTTATATAGCAGCACAATTTGCAATAGCCAGATCTTGGAAACAACTGAAATGCACATAAACTGAGGAAAGAATAAAAAAGATGTATTTTTATACAATGGAGTACTACTCAGCTATACAGAAGGACCACATTGAGACCTTTATTGGTAAATGGATGGGACCTGACACCATACTCATAAGTGAAATAAATCAAACTCACATGTGTAAAAACTGTATTGTCTCTCTAGTGTAAGAAACTGAAAAAGCAAATAAGATACAAAATCTTCAATAAATACTGTGAAAGGGTAAGAAACTGCTAGAAGAGGGAAAATTAACTCAGGGAAAAGGAGAATAAAAGGAATAGGAAAAAAGATATAAATTTGTATATATACACTTAAGATAGCTAAGGTGATTGTACAACTCATTCTATTAGTTCCTGGAAAAAAACAGTTAACATTCAAAGGATTAGATCAATGTTGCATGTTTGCTGGGGATTTAGCTCAGCAGCCTAAGAGCCTGCTTGGCAAGCACTAGGTCATGAGTTTGATGCCTGGTACCAAAAAATTTTTTTTTGCATGTTTATATGTGGTAATCTGAGTAACTCTTTTGAAGATAACTATGCAAAATAATTATATTAGTTATGTTCCTACCATCTTGTTTTGAAGGCCTATATTGTTATTGTTTTGGGTTCTTTGTTATTATTTTTCTCTGTTGTTTTTTGTTTTTCTTGTATTTTGCTTTGTTTTGTTTTTCCCTCTAATACAGAAAGGATAGATGTACATGTATAGGCTTATAGAACTTCTAAAGGATTTATAAGAATTGATTTTATTATGTGTAATGTCATGAACAGCTACTTTTAAGAAAATGATACACTATGGTAGCCATTGCTGATTTTCTATCATCTTGTTTTGAAGTCCAATAATGATTTTATTCTTTTTTTGATTGGTCTTAGTCTGTTTTATATTATTTGATTTCAATATATATGAAGGTATGGACAGCTATTTTGAAGAGAACAAGAGAAATTATGGTAACCATTGTTGATTTTCCTGTTGTCTGGTATTGAAGGTTGACAATGCCTTCATTCTTTTGTTTTGATCAGTTTTATACTGTTTTTCTTTGTTTGAATTCAATGTGTGTGAAGAGATGGACAACTATTTTGGGGAGAACAGGAGGCATTGTGGTAGCCATGGTTGATTTTCTGTTCTCTTGTCTAGAAATCCTGTGTTAGTTGCATTGTTTTGTTTTGATCTGCTTTGTTGTTTTTTGTTTTATTCTCTTTAAAATAAATTTACAAAATAAAAAAATATATATTGCATGTTGTTATATTGAAAGTAGTTGTTCATATTATAAGATTTAGGCATAAAAATGATGAAACAATCAGACAATAAAAACACAAGCTGTTCTTTTTGATGAACTGACAGAGATTAGCATTATAGTTATCTATCTTTTATATATTTACATTTGCACACACAAATGTAAATATATAAAATTATATATTTATATATATAATCTTTTCCCTTCTTTGTTTTCTCCTTTCCCCTATCCCAGTTGTTATTTCCTTTTGAGCACTTTCTTTCCTTTTCATTTTCACCATATCTATTGTACATTTGAATCATATTTAATTTTCTTTTTATTTTCACTATGGAGACTATGATATTTACACATGTGAGTCTGGTTTATTTCACTTAGGAGTATGGACCCTAGTTATATTCATTTACCTATAAAACCTTCAAGTTTATACTTCTTTATAGCTGAATAATACTCCATCATATAAACATTTCACATTTTGTTTAGCCATTCTTTAGTTTATGGGCATTTGTGTTGTTTCCAAGATCTGGCTATTACAAACTGTACTGCTATAAACATGAGTGCACATATGATGTTTTTAATTCTTCTAGGAAGCTACTCAGAAGAGGGATAGCTTGATTGATTGTGACCTTCAATCTTAGTTTTTTGAGGAATCTCCACTCTGATTTCCACAGTGGTTGTTCCAGTCTACGCTCCCAACAGTGGAGAAGGGTTTCTTTTCCCCCAAAGCCCATCCAGCATTTGTTATTGGATGATTTCTTGATGATAGTGATTATTTCTGAAGTGAGGTAGAATCTCACTGTTATTTTGAGTTTCTTGTATGGTCAGTGATGTTGAACATTTCTTCATATATTTATTTGCCATTTGTATATCTTTGTCTGAGAAGAGGATGTTTATCACAGAAGCCCATTTTTGGATTGGGTTTTTGAATTTGGGGGGCTTGATTTTTAAAAAAGTTCTTTATATGTTTTAGATAAAAGTTCTTAGTCTAAGGGACAGTTGGTTAAATTTTTTTTTTTACCATTCTATGGGTTTTCTTTTCACTCTGTTGGTGATTTATTTTGATGCACAAAAACTTTTCATTAAGAAGAGATTCCAGTTGTAGATTCTGGGAAGTACTTGCTGTGCACTTTGTGTTTTGTTCATGAACACTTTGCCTTACTCCTACATCTTCAATATTTCTACATGCCTGGCCTTCTAGTATATTTAGTACTTCTGTTTTAATGTTTAGATCTGTGATTTATTTTGACTTTAGTGCATGATGATAGACATGTGTCTGGTTTTAGTCTTTGGCCTGTAGAAAGCCAATTTTTCCAGCACCACTTTTTGAAGAGGCTTTTTTCCAGTGAAACTTTTTGGCTCCTTTGTCATACATAATGTGGCTAAACATGTTTGTAGTTGTGTCTGCATCTTCTAATATGTTCTGTTGATCTTCAAGTCTGTTTTTTGCCAGTACCATGCTAAATTTATCACTGTAGCTTTGTGGTATAATTTAAATTCAGGGATTGTTATGCTTCCTGCCTTGCCTTTGTTGCCCAGAATTGCTTTTGCTATTCTTGGTCTCTTCTGTTTCCAAATGAATTTTAGGAATGATTTCTCTAGGTCTGTGAGGTATGCTAGTGTTATTTTGATCAGAATTGCATTAAATCTGTGTAACTATTTTGGGGGTATGGACATTTTTACAATGTTGGTTCTTCCTAACCAAGAGCAAGAGATGTCTTTCCATTTTCTGACATCCTCTTCAATCTTCTTTTTTGGAGTACTGTAGATTTCAATAGTTAGATCTTTTGCATCCTTTGTTAGGTCGATTCCTAAGTATTTCATTTTTTTGCATGCTATCATGAAAGGTGCTATTTCCATAATTTCTCTCTCAGTGAGTTTGTTCTTTGTGAACAAGAATGCTATTGATTTTTGAGTGTTGACTTTGTATCCAGCTACACTGCTGAATTTGCTTATTAACTCTAGCAGTCTTTTGGTAGACTTTTTGGGGTCTTCCATGTTGAGTATCATGTCACCTGAAAAAATGGTAATTTAACTTTTTCCTTTCCTATCTTTTTTTCTCTCTCTTGTCCAATTACTTTGGCTTGTGTTTCCAGAACTATGTTGAATAGAAGCAGTCATAGTGGACATCCCTGACTTGTTCCTAATTTTAGAGTGAAAGCTTTCAGGTTCTATTCATTTAGTGTGATACTGGCTGTTGGTTTGTCATAGATGGCTTTTATTTGACTTTCTGTAAGGCCTTTAACATGAATAAGTTTTGAACTTTATCAAAAGGTTTTTCTGTATCTATTGAGATGATCTTGTGATTTTTGTCTTTGGCTCTGTTGATGTGGTGTATTACATTTATCAATTTCATATGTTGAAACATCTCTGCCTTCTTGGGAAGAATCCCATTTGGTCATGATGTATAATCTTCTTGATGATTTGCTGCATTCTATTTGTCAGTATTTTATTAAGAGTTTTTGCATCTATGTTCATTGGGGGATTGGCCTATAGTTTTCCTTTTTTGGTGAGTCTTTCTTTGGTTTAGATACTAGAGTAATACTTGCCCCCAAGAATGAGTTAGGGAGAGTTGCTTCCTTTTCAGTTTCATTAAAAAGTGTGAGAATGTTGGCATTAAATCTTCTCTAAATTTCTTGCAAGATTCAGCTGTGAATCCATCAGGACCTGGACTTTTCTTTGTTGGTAAGTTTTAAATTATGGTTTCAATTTCAATAAGTGATATTGGGTTATTCAAAATTTTTGTATCTTCTTGATTCAGCTTTGTTAATTCATATAGTTTTAGGAATCTGTCTATTTCTGTGTTTTCCATCTATGCAAATAAAGAGCTTTGAAACAGGTATTGAGCTGAATTTCCACAGGATCTGGAGTAATGTCACTATTTTCATTTCTCATTGCATGAATGAGTTTTTCTTTCCTTTTCTTGATAAGTTTGGCTAGGGGTTTATCAATTTTGTTTATCCTTCCAAAGAACCATTCTTTGATTCATTAATTCTTTGTATTTTTTCTTAATATCAATTGCATTAATTTCTGCTCTGGTCTTTATTTTTCATCCCTTCTGTGAGCTTTGGTCTTGACTTGCTCTTCTTTTTCTAGAAGCTTGAGGTGCAGCGCTAGTAGTTTATTTGTGATTCTGTTTTCTTGATGTGAGAATTTACTGCTATATATTTCCCTCAGCACTATTTTCACTGCTTCC
Organism: Hydrochoerus hydrochaeris; assembly: GCA_004027455.1. Lineage (NCBI taxonomy): Eukaryota > Metazoa > Chordata > Mammalia > Rodentia > Hydrochaeridae > Hydrochoerus > Hydrochoerus hydrochaeris. The sequence continues at coordinate 31,822 of PVLA01010577.1, forward strand.
CACAGGTTCTGATGTTGTAACTGCATTTTCATTTAATACAGCTTAATTTTTTCTTTAATGTCACCTATGACCCATTGATTGTTCAGGAGGGTGTTACTTAATTTCCATGTATTTATGTGACTTTTGCAGTTTCTTTTGCCATTAATTTCCAATTTCAGTACACTATGAACAGAAAATATGCATAGGATAATTTCAATTCCTTTGCATTTACTTAAGGGTGTTCTATGGGCTAATATATGGTCTATTTTAGAGGACATCCCACAGGTAGCTGAGAAGAATGTGTATTCTGATGTTGTTGGGTGGCACACTCTGGAAACATGCAGTAAGTCAATTTGTTCACAGATTTGATTCAATTTAATTATCTTTTTTGCTGACTTTTTCTCTAGTTGATCTATCTCTGTGACTATGGAGTGTTAAAGCCTCCTATTCCAATTCTGTTATGCATATTTAATTTTGTGCCAAATAATATTTATCATATATAGCTTGGTGCTCCTGTATTTGGTGCTTATATATTCATGATTTTTATTTCTTCCCCTTGAATTTTTCCTCTGATAGATAATTAGTGACCTTCTTTATCTCTTTTGACCAATTTTGGTTTGAAGTTTACATTGTCTGTAAACAGAGTAGTTACCCCTGGGTTTTTCTGGGTTTCTGTTGCATGAAATATTACTTTCCATCATTTTACTTTCAGTCTGTGAGCTTATTTTTTGAGTGAGACATGTTTCTTGTATACAGCATAGTGTTGGATCTTGTTTCTTGATCCACTCTGCCAGTCTATTTATTATAATAGGTGAATTGAGGCCAATTACATTGATGGATATAACTGATATGTGCTGGTTCAACTTTGTCATATTATTTTCCTGCTGTTGGTTTCCTACATTTCCCCCCTTGTTTAATTGCTTGCCCTGCCTGGTGATTTCTTTCTTTTGGTGTTTGGGTACTGTGGTCATTTTAATCTCTATTTAGAAATCTTCTGTACTCTTTCCAGTTTGGCTTGGTGGACATGAATTTTGTCAGTTGTTCTTTGTCATGGAAGTATCTTATTTCTCCATTAATTTTGAGAGATAGATTTGCAGGGTATATCAATCTGGGTTGAAAGCTATTTTGTTTCAGGGCTTGAAATACTTTACTCCAAGCTTGTTTTGACTTTAGAGTTTGTGCTGAGAAGTCAGCCATGATTCTTTTTGGCTTTCCTTGGTAGGTGATCTGTTTCTTTTCTCTAACAAGTTTTAATATTCTGTTTTTATGTTGAATTTATCAGATATTTATTATTATATGTCTGGGTATAGATTTATTTTGGTTATGGCTGTTTGGAGTTCTATGTAACTCACCTGTCTGTATCAGATTCTTTCTCCAAGAAATTTTCTGCTGTTACTTCTGAAAAAAGTTTTTTTTTATTTAAAGAGGAAAAACAGAAAAAGGGTAGAGATATTACAGAATTTCAAAAAAAGATAAACAGTAAGAAATCACTAGTTGATAAATTACATATTGTCCTTTTAGAAATAGTTGTTCAAGTTACAAAATTAAAGCATACAAAGTGGACATCCAAGCAGTGAGACTGCAAAGAGATCTGTTCAACAATTCTACAAGAACTTAGAAATATGGTTATCAATATAACACACTTAAATATACATGCAGTTATATCTTTTATAGAACTTCCTATTCCCCCTCTTTGTTACAATAGCAATTACACATTTTAAAAATTTCATTTAAAGAGAAAAAAAGAAAAACAGAAAAAAGGGTAGCAATAATACAGAATTCTAAAAGAAAAAAGAAAAAACATTAAGAAATCACTAGTTGATAAATTACATATTGCCATCTTGGATATAGTAGTTCAAGTTACAAAATTAAAGGATACATAGTAGACATTCAGACAGTGAGACTGCAAACAGTTCTGCTTAAAGATCCAACAAAGATTCAGCAATATGTTCATCTATTTTATACACTCAAACATACATGAAGTTATATCCCTTAGAGTCCTTTCTTTTCTTCTCTTTTTTACAATAACAATTACATATTTTGGGTTTTATTACTCTTATAGTTCTTATTACTTTTTACATTAGAGACACAATGTGATATTTATAAATATGATTCTTATTTATTTCACTAATAAGGATAGTCTCAAGTTGTCTCCATTTACCTATGAAGGCCTCAAGACCATCCTTTTTTAGAGCTGAGTAATATTCCATTGTATAAAAATACCACATCTTTTTCATCCACTCTGCAGTTGATAGGCATCTTGGTTGTTTCCAAGATTTAGCTATTACAAATTGTGCTGCTATGAACATGGGTACACATATATCACTGTGATATGAACTTTTCAGTTCTTCAGGGAAAATACCCAGGAGGGGCATAGATGGATTGAATGGGACTTCCAATCCTAGTCTTCTGAGAATTCTCCATATTGATTTCCATAGTGGTTGCACCAGTCTACATTCCCACCAACAGTGGAGCAGTGTTCCTTTTTCCCCGCAGCCTTGCCAACATTTGTTGTCAGTTGATTTCTTGATGGCAGCTATTCTTTCTGGAGTGAGGTGAAATCTCAATGTTGTTTTAATTTGCATTTCTCGAACAGTGATGGTGAACATTTCTTCATGTATTTATTTGTCATTTGTATATCTTCCTTTGAGAACTGTGTATTCATCTCAGATGCCCATTTTTGGAGAGGGTCTTTGAATTTGGGGAACTTGAAGTTTTTCAGTTCTTTATATGTTCTGGATATAAGTCCTTTGTCTGAGGGATTGCTGGCTAAAATTCTTTCCCACTCTGTGGGTTTTCTTTTCACTCTGTTGGTGATTTCTTTTGAAGTTCAGAAACTTTTCAATAATATGAGATCCCAGTTGTTGATTCTTTGAAGTGTTTCCCATGCAGTTTACATTTTGTTCATAAATTCTTTGCCTATCCCTATGTTTCCAAGATTTCTACCTACCTTGTCTTCCAGTAGATTTAGTGTTTCTGCTTTAATATTTAGGTGTTTAATCCATTTAGACTTTAGTTTTGTGTATGGTGATAGGCATGGATCTGGTTTCAGTCTTTGGCATGTGGAGAGCCCATTTTTTCAACACTGTTTATTAAAGAGACTATCCTTCTTCCAGTGAACATATTTAGCCCCTCTGTCAAATATCAGGTGGCTGAGTGTCTTTGTAGTTGTGTTTGCATCTTCTAATCTGTTCCATTGATCCTCAGGTCTATTTCTTTGCCAGTACCATGCTGAATCTATCACTGTGGCTTTGTAGTATAGATTCAAGTAAGGAATTGAGATACCTCCTACCTTGCCTTTGTTGCCCAGAATTGTCTTTGCTATTCTAGGTTTTTTCTGTTTCCAAGTGAATTTTAGGACTGTTTTCTCTAGATCTGTGAGGTATGTCAATGGTATTTTGATTGGGATTGAATTAAATCTGTATAACAATTTTGGGAGTATGGCCATTTTCACAATGTTGGTTCTTCCTAGTCAAGAGCAAGGAATATCCTTCCATTTTCTAATATCCTCTTCAATCTCCTTTTTCAACATAGTATAATTTTCAGCATATAGGTCTTTTACATTTTTAGTTAGGTTAATTCCTAAGTATTTCATTTTTTAGATGTTATTGTAAAGGGCAATATTTCCATAATTTCTCTCTCAGTGAGTTTTTTGTTTGTGTACAGGAGTGCAATTGATTTTTGAACATTGACTTTGTATCTAGCTACACTGCTGAACTTGTTTATTACCTCTAGTAATCTTTTAATGGAGTTTTTTGGGTCTTCTATATAGAATATCATGTCATCTGCAAATAGTGATAATTCAACTTCTTCCTTTCCTAGCTTTATTTCTTCTATTTCTCTCTCTTGTCTGATTTCCCTGGATAATGTTAGCAGAACTATATTGAAAAGGAATGGTGATAGTGGATATCCTTGTCTTGTTTGTGATTTTAAAGTGAAAGCTTTCAGTTTTTGTCCATTTAGTATAATGTTGGCTGTTGGTTTGTCATAGATGGCCTTGATAAGGTTGAGGTAAATGCTGTGTATTCTGAGTTTCTGAAGGGTTTTTATCATGAAAACGTGTTGGACTTAGTGGAAAGCTTTTTCTGCACCTATTGAGATGACCATGTGGTTTTTGTTTTTGGCTCTGTTGATGTGGTGTATTGCATTTATTGATTTTCATATGTTAAACCATCCTTGCATTCCTGGAATGAACCCCACTTGGTCATGATGTATAATCTTCTTGGTGATTTGCTATATTCTATTTGCCAGTATTTTGTTGGGTAGAGATTTTCAAAGTAGGTATTCATGCTCTTGTGAATTTCCATGGGATCTGTGGTAATTTCCCCCTTTTTAGTTCTTATTTATGAATTTGGGCTTTTTCTTTCTTTTTCTTGATAAGGTTAGCTGGGGTTTGTTAACTTTGTTTATTCTCTCAAAAAACAAGCTTTTTGATTCATTTATTCTTTATATTGTTTTTTTAATTTCAATTGCATTGATTTATGCTCCAATGCTTATAATTTCCTCTCTTCTATGAGTTTTGAGTTTAGTTTGCTCTTCTTTTTCTAGAAGCTTGAGATGGAGCATTAGGTTGTTTATTTGTGGTTGTTCTGTTTTCTTGATATGACAATTTATTGCTAAATATTTCCCTCTTACAACCACTTTCATTGTATACCACAGATTATAGTATGTTGTTTCTACATTTTCATTGAATTGTAGGTATTGCTTTATTTCTTCTTTAATTTCATCTGTAGCCCATTGGTTGTTCAAAAAGTTGTTATTTAATTTCCCTGTATTTATGCAGGTTTTGCAATTTCTTTGGCCATTAATTTCCAAGTTCAGTGCGCTATGGTCAGATATTTGCGTTTACTTAAGAATGTTTTATGGGATAATATATGGTCTATTTTGGAGAATGTCCCATGTGCATCAGAGGAATGTGTATTCTGATGTGGTTGGTGGAACACTGTTTAAACATCTACTAAGTCCAATTGCTCACAGGTATGATTCAGTTCTGTTATTTCTTTGCTGACTTTTTGTCTAGTTGATCTCTTTGTGACAATGGGCTGTTAGGATCCCCTGTTATGATTGTGTTGTTGTGTATTTCATTTTTCATGTCCACTAGTATCTTTTTTATATAGTTCAATGCTCCTGTGTTTGGTGCATATGTATTTATAATTGTTAGTTCTTCCTCTTGAATTTTTCCACTAATGAGTATGTAATGACCTTCTTTATTTCTTTTAATCATTTTAGGTTTGAAGTTCATGTTTTATGCAAATAGAATAGTTACCCTTGCTTTTTCTGGGTTCCTGTTCCATGGAATACTGTTTTCTATCCTTTGACTTTTAAGTTTGAGTTTCCTTTTGGCTCAGATGTGTTTTTTTGTATACAGCATATCATAGGATCATGTTTCTTGATCCATTCTGTCAATCTATTTCTTTTTATAGGTGAATTGAGGACATTTACATTTATGGATATCACTCATGTACTGGCCTGACTTTGCCATGTTATTTTCCAGTTGTTTGCTTTCTGCTTTTCCCCTTGTTTAGTTGCTTGTCCTGCCTGGTGGTTACTTTCTGTTGTTGTTCTGGGGATTGTGGTCATTTTTATCTCTGTCTAGTATGTCTTTCAGTACTCTTTTTAGGGTTGCTTTGATGGACATGAATTTCTTCAGTTGTTCTTTGTCATGGAAGTATCTTGTTTCTCCATTAAATTTGAATGAAAGTTTTGCTGGGTACATCAGTCTGCATTGAAAGCTGTTTTCTTTTAGGGCTTAAAATACCTCATTCCAAGCTCTTCTTGCCTTGAGAGTTTGTGCTGAGATGTCTGCTGTGATTTTAATGGGCTTTCCTTGGTAGGTGAGTTGTGTCTTTTCTCTAACAGATTTTAGTATTCTGTTTTTATGTTGTATGTCTGAGATCTTAATTATTATGTGTCTTTGTGTGGATTTATGTTGATTGTGACTTTTTGGCATTCTATATGCCTCACTTATCTGCATATCAGCTTTTCCCCCATGTTTGGGAAATTTTCTTCTATGAATTCTGTGAATGTTTTGGCTATGTCATTTGCATTAACTGCTGCCTCTTCACTGATGCTTATTAATATTACATTTTTTCTCTTGGCATCATCTTGAATCTGTTGGATTCTCACTTCATGCTGCTTTGTTATTTTTAAAAGTTCTATCCTTTCATAATCACTAATTGTGATCCTGTCCTCAAGGTCCAAAATCCTATCCTCAGCTTCATTTAAATGGTTTTAGATGCTTTGAATAGAATTTTTTGTTTCTTGGATGTCTCTTTGAGTTTGTTTCATGAATTCTGCATATTTTCTATATTGTTCATTCAAGGTTTCAATCAGTTTCCCATGCCTCTGTACTTTTTTCTCTATTTCTTCTTTAGCTGTGCTCAGCAACTCCTTTACTAAGGTTGTTATTTCTGTCTTTACATGGGAGAGTACTTCTAATTTGATTTTCTCTATAGCCTCATGGAGTTGTTTTTTTATTTCACTAGCTATGTTTTCAGAGATTTCTGGTGTGTTACTTTTGGGGCCCTCTATTTCAATGTGTCCTTTACTCACTCCTGGTGGACTAGATGTTTGAGACTGCATTTTGCTTTTTTGTTTTGCCATTTTCACTCTGCCTGGTGTTTTCTGTGTGCAGGAGCATGGTCACCTACACCCTTTTCAGACTCACCAAGTTCTTACAGTTAGTTAGAGGGGGCTTTACTACTGGCCCTATTTACCCACTATACACCTCTATTTTAGGGGCATACTCACCACTCTGACACAGTTAATCTGCTGTAGTCCAAAGTTCACTGCCTGAAAGTGAAGTTTCAAGTGTTTCCCATGCACTGGGATTCCACCAGACTGTGCAGTTAGGGCCCGAGTCTGGATTCTGGGTCCTGCTCACTGGTTGGAGTTTGCTGAGCATGGCCCAGTTAGGGCCCCATCCCTGTTTGTGGCCTTGGTGTGGTCTCTGACACAGGGTGTGGTCTTGCTGCCTGGGAGCAGGCTCAGAGTTCCTTTTCATGCACTGGAATTCTGCCAGAGTGCATAATCAGGGCCTGAGGCTGTCTTAGTTACTTTTTACACTGAGATACAATGTCCAACACCACACTGACTGGAGCCTGCTGAGGTCTTCTGTTTGGGTGAGGGGTTACTGAGTCTCTCATCTAAGCAGCACAGTAATCCATTGTAGTCCAAAGTTTCAATGTTCCTGGTGAAAGGGCGGGCCCAGCAGAAGCAGTCCAGGGTGGTTTAGGCCTGGGGCAGGCTTCTGCGATGTTCCTGTTGGAGGGGTGGGCCCAGAATAAGCAGTCTGGGACAGTTTAGGCCAGGGGCAGGCTTACCTGGTGTTCCTGGTGGAAGGGTGGGCCTGAAAATAGGTTTTTGATGTCCCCTGTGTTGACTCCTTTTTTCATTGACACCTAGCAGTCTTGCATTGTTTTTCTTTGTATTATTTTAGAGCTGTTGAATTTTTATTTCATGTTATCTTGCTATTTTTGAGAGTTCTTTATTTTCCTGATTGCTAGCTCTGACCCTGTCTTCAAGATCTGAACATCTATCTTCAGTTCATTCAAGTGATTTTGCCAGCTTTCAGTGGAATTTTCAATTTCCTGGATATCTTTTTGAATCTGTTTCTTGCCTTCAGTTTCTTTCCCATTTTGATCATTCAAGGTTTCCTTCATTTTCCCATGTTTCTGTACTTTTTTTATCGATATCTTCTCTAGCTATGCTGAGTAACTCCTTCATTAAGGTTGTCATTTCTTTCCTTACCTGACAGATTATTTCTAATCTGATTTCCTCTGTGGCCTCATGGATTTGTTTTTTTACTCTACTTGCTTTCTTCTCAGAAATTTCAGGTATGTGACTTTCAATGTCCTCAATTTCAATGTGTCCTGTACTTGTGCCTAGTGGACTGGATGTTTGAGATTGCATTTTGTTTTATCACTTTGTTATTTTCATCTGTTGGTTGCTGGGCTCCATAGTGTAGGGAATGGGTCATCATCTGAATTCCCCCTGCAGGGTCAGTTGTGTGAATCCTAGATTCTTCCTAGGCTGACTAGCCTAGTAGTATTGATGTGAACCAGCTCTTAGCTCATATGTTACTGTGGCTTCAGAATCTTCCAGGCTACCAGACCCAGTTGGCCATGGTGTGTGTCCTAGCCAGGGCCCTTCTGTGTCACTGGAGGCCTCAAAGGCCCTGTCAGGTTCCTCTTGATTGGGGAGCATTCCCAATGATATTCTTGTTGGACACAAAGGACTTGTTGACACAGTCCTTTGTGTGAAAAGAAGGGTTCACCCACACTCTCATTGGCCCTTCAAGGTCCTCCATGTCAGAGGAGGATTTGCTCACACCCTCTCTTGACTGTCAAAATCCTATGAGTGAAGTGAGGGTTTCTCCCCTCAAGCTTTATGCACTCACAAGTAAGGTTTCTTCAGTAGTGGCTGAATCTAGAGTGTGTGACTGATTCATGGTGCAATGCTAGGATCAAGGGTGTTGCATGCTTTTTGTCCTTAGGGTGGGTCATCTGGATGCCATATATGGTACAGAACAAAGCTTGCTACTAGTTACTTGTCATTTGTTCCTTATTGGTTGCTGCTTTATATCTGGCTACCTTCTGCCTATTCTGATTTGCCATGGACTATTTCCCCTCTTTGATTCCCTTCATCCATGCTACCCTGTCTTGGAGCCATCCAACTGTGGAACTGAAATCTCTGCAAAATGTGAGCTTAAGTGAACACTTCATCCTTAACTTTGCACATTGGGTATTTTTTCTCAGCAATGAGAAAAGTAACTAAGATAATTAGTAAGAAAGAACTTTTACCACATTAATCCTCTCTACAATATAAGAGAAGGAATCACAAAAAAACCAATAGTAATGAATAGTAAACCAAATAACCCATTTTTCCTTGATATGTCACTTTCTCCTCTGTGTTTCATATTGTTCAAGTCAATGGTGAGTTGTATTGCATAGTTCTTGCTGAGGATATTGTCACACCTTCTGCTGTGTTGTATTGTGTCGTGTCCTGTCCTGTCCTGTTTTGTTCCATTTCACCAGTCCTTCTCCTTCTGCTGTATTGCACTGCATTGTTTTCCATCCATTCTCACTTATTTCATTGTATTTCACATGCTTAGTTAGAAATCCAATTCATGTAAAGCATGTAATGAACATTGTGAAGGCTTCTGCTTTAGTAAGACATAACTTATCCATTCAAAAACAGGACTGTTCCCAGGGAAAGGGACTGCTATACTAGGTGAGATTATTTTTAAAAAGTAGTTCCCAAAGATACAGAGCTCATCCAAAGTGAACTGAGGAGGAATACAGGTCAGTGTGAGTTACACATGGAACTTTTATCTGTCATACTGAGGCACACAGGGGAAACAGTCTTTGAAATGCACTAATAAGTAAAATAAAGTGTGTGTAAGTAATCAACTACTTTACCTTAATTAAAAGATCCATTGTTCAGAGATTTTGGTTTCTTATCCAGATCATTTGGTCAACAAGTGGCAGACTTGACAAGAATGCCATTCTTTATGCCTCCTTTCCACCAAAGCTTCAGAAAGGCAAGACACCTCCAAGTACACACAGTAAAATAGGTTGCCATTTGAAGTCTTTATTAGTGAAAAAAATCAAAGTATAATCACCAGATTTCTTAATAGTGGTGACAAGAACATCTTCACTTTTTAAGTTAATATTATTTCTATATAACAAATAGATAATATTTATTCTTATATAAGTTAAATTTAGGGTTTATTTTTTTAGGTGATTTTAGCAACTTGACATTTGAGTGGTTAAATTGGTATGGTTTGCTTTTAAATATATCACTATTCAAATATATGACTATCATTATTTGAAAATGTTCCACTATTGAATATATTTTATGTTGACTTAATGTAAATTAACCAATTTAGCAATAAAATGAATAGATAGAAAAAGTCTTTTTGTGGTTCACAGAGGCTAGAGCTCAGTACAGTTGATATAAATTAATTTAGATGTAATACAATTAACATCAACTGTAAAGTTTAAACAATTATACACTCTTTCATTTATTTCTTTTTTTTCTTTTTCTTGGCTCACATTTTGTGGAATGGAATTTCATTTAAATTTAAAATAGACATATAAAGCATTTTGTTATTAATCAGAAATATAATGATGATTCTATCTATACATAGATGAATATAAAGATAAGAAGATAAATACATCAATCTGTCCAATTTTGCTATATGTCTTGGTGTTTTTGTTCATATGAAGAAAGCTAATTTTTTCTCCCTAAATTACAGGATTAGATGACTCCAGTGTGTTTGAACACAGTACAATGACCTTGTATTCTCCAAAATTTATAGTAAATGGTTGATGATCCATGCAATGTTTCTTTACTAATGACATTCTATCCTCTCAGTGAACTACTTTCTGGATGCCAAACAGAGATTTGATTCACAGATACATAGTTTTCAGTGGCACAGAGGTGATCGGTTGGGGTAATTGATTATGTGAGATGAACAGTTTGATTCAAATTTGATTAGTGAGAGTACTGTCAATCTGAGCAATATTTTGCCTTAAGATTTGTGGACAAAGTAAAGATAGTAGATCTGTCCTCATAAATCACATGAATGGCAGAATACACCATAATGTGTGATGTGCTACTGACTAGTAAAATGCTGTAGAAGTCGAGCTATAACCTCTCTAAAAAGTTGCTCAAATGCATCCCCTAGGGAAAGAGTAGTTGAATTAGTGATTGGTGCAGAGGTTGTAGTTGGGGCTGTGGATTCAGTTGTGGTTTCAGAGGTTATGACAGTTGTAGTTTCTGGTGGGGCTGAAGGAGGTTGTGTTGCTGCTGTAGTTGGGGGAAGTGTATTTGGGACAGCTGTGGTCCCTTGTGAAGTTGAAGGAGGTTGTGGTGATGCTGTAGCTATGGAAGAGGCTGTGGTGGGAACACTCTGAGTAGTGAGGTTGTTGGCAGGAGATGTGTTAGTCAAAACCAGACTTTGTGTAGTAGTATCTAAAGTATTATTGTTGACCACAGTAGTATTTTTATCTGGAGTATTAGTTGTAGTAGTTGGTAATGGAGGCAATGGACGTGGAGGCTTAGGCCTAACTTGTGGAGGCTTATGCCCAGTGGATGGTCTCCCGAGTCTTCTTTGCCATAGATTCTGCCAAGTTGGTGGGCCATGGTGATACTTCTTTTTATAATATTGGTACTGAAAATCTCTTCTACCTTCACTGAACTATGGAAGAGAAAGAAAACATAAAAACCTGAAAAAAATCTATTGACTTATGTCTCAGTTACTTTTCTCATTTTTGAGACAAAATGTCCAACACTTAAAGTTGGAGGAGGAAGGGCTTATTTAGCTCACAGTTTGTAAAGGTTTCAGTCCATAATTGGCTGGCTCCAAGGCAGGGTGGCATAGCAGACAGGCAATTCAAAGGAGAGAAATAATTCATGGTGAGGAGAAGGCAGAACCCAACAAAATAGTGAAGAAACAAGTTCAAGTGACTTTATCAGCTTCTTTATTGCCCTTTTATATTCTATCTAGGCTACCAGGGTTATGGCAGGTGCCAAATCAATCAGTAGACTGATTTAGTAATCACATACCTTTAATCTCAGCATCATACGCCACCTCTGAAAAATCCCCACCTATGACTCTGTGAGGGTTTTGGGGGGGACATCTAGACACAGCCATAACAATTTATTAAGTACAGGATTATTGATGAACATCAGTGAGCTGCATTTGTGGAGCTTTGGGATTGGAAACTGGGCAGCAGTTCTGATGTCACCAAGTCTCCCTTCTGTAGCTGACTTTCCTTTTCTAGATGTCTCTAGGACACAGTGAAGGAGGCCTGCATTTTAGAGTAGCACAACAGAAGCACACTGTAATAAATCGGCAGCAGCAGTTCAGATCTGTCCTTTGCCCACCATTGAATGACTGAGTGACTTTGTTTAAGTCACTTAATTCAACTGGATTTTAGTTTACTCATTTATGAAATGATTCAGTCTAAATTAAAGATCCACAGTCTAACTCCGTAAGTTCTGTGCTTTAAGATATTCATGCTGTTCCAGTGCCTTAGATGGATGTTCAGCTCCACAGGGGCCGGGGTTTGTTCCTCTCTGAATGGCTGTATCCTGAGAACTGTGTGTTGTGTATGGCAGATGCCCATTTGTTGTTCACTGAATGAGTAAAGACTAAGTACATAAGTTAACAATATTTATTGAATAAAATCTTAAACATTCACTATTGTTTTACTTAAGATTGAAAATAGTTTTAATTATTTTATTAGGTGGTCAAAACAATACCTATGATTTTTTTATATAAATACAAATGAATTAAAACACTATTAAGCTGGGGATTTAGCTCAGTGGCTTAAGTGTCTGCCTGGAAGGTATGAGGTCATGAGTTTGATCTCTGGTACCAAACAAAACGACAACATCAGCAACAACAGCAACAAAACAAATAAAATACTGCTAATTACAATGCTGGTTTAGCATACAACATTTATCAAACAATTAGTTTGTCTAATTTATTTAAAATACATCGATTAATTACTGCATGTCCATGACAGAATTTATCAAGTGGAATTGTGTTTAGAGTTGAAAGTGCATTCATCCAAGGCACTGGTAGTGAACCTTTTAGAGACAAATACCAAACTGCAGCCCCAAACCCACTTATTTGTCACAAAGTGCCAGCACTGCAATTAAACTTGTTATTTGTTCTTATTGCAAAACAATGTATATCAGGTCCTATTCCAAGTGATTTACAAATAAAAATATATTTAATTCCTTAGCTATACTGTAAGCTATTCTCTATATTATCCTAATACAGATAATGGAGTTCCAGAGAGATTAATAGTGTTCAGGAGAATATCTCTCCATATGCAGACTACACTGTTGAGGGGCATAGAAAGGGAGAAGACCTGAGGGAGAGGAGGAGCAGAGGTATTCTCAAGGGAGGGAGGAAGGCAGAGGGACAGACTCCTGGAGCCAGAGAAGGGAAGCAGAAGGAAGTAGGAGATTCTTAGTAACTAGAGAAGTGCCAGGTTTCTTTAAGGAAGGGAGAGGAGGGAATAATTAATTACAGAAAATAGAGGAAGAGTCAGAAAGGAAGATTACCTTTACTTGAAATTAGAAGCCACCTTACATTTTGCATTTGAGGTTACTTGCTTATTTTTATGTCCATTTGAAAACTTGTAATCCTTTTATGATGAGGAACAAAGTTAAGTATTAAATAATGCTATATTTAATGAAGCACTGACTCCAGAATTCATCTCCTCCATCTCTGCTGGGGATATCTGCACACAGCAGGAGCCAGATTATGCAATCCCTGGAATTGCTGCAAATCTTGAGAGCCCTGGATTTTGGGGTTGCTCATCTCCCTGTGGGATCTCATCATCCTCTGGTCCATCCCTGGGTTTTCTGAGGGATCAGTCAAGTTATTTCTGTACTCTTACTTTCATTCAAGTTCTTTTGAAATTTTTTCTTTTGTAAACATTTTGAGATTTGGGCATCTTGAAGATTTTTATTTATATTGAAGAGTTTTATTTATCTTGAGCATGGGGAAAAAAAGGGGAATTTTAGGTGTTGGTTTTGTGAGAAGTACCAGTAAGGGCCTCCTGGAAGTAACCTGTATTTAGTCATTTCTACAGTGAAACAACAATTTGAGTTATATAACTCCTCGGGGGGACTGTGACATCCTGATGCTTCTGACACATATAGAAATGAATCCTCATATTCTGCACTGATCTTAAATGCCCCCGAAGAATACTTTCAGCATCTCCTTCAGATCTCATCACACTCATGAAGTTGATGCAGTGTAGAAACTGAAATGAGTTACTTTCTTGTGCTTTAACTGCTATGTGTTTTCTTATGTTTCACAGAATACACACAAAAAAACATACTTCTTGAACATAGGGGTTACCTGTTACACTAAAGTTTTTTTCTATGTCCTTAAATATTTATACTTTATGCTAAAAATATTGAGTCCCCTTTTTCTAGCTTTTTGAAATTTACAGTACATAAGTGTTATGTACAGTTACCTTTGTGTGCAATAACACACCAGAAGTTTTCACTCCCACCCAGCAGTAACTTTCTTCCCTTCACTCACCAGTTCCCCTCCTTGGCCTCTTCCTTGCCTCCCCAATCCCCTAGGTGACCTTGGCAAGGCAGGTGGCCTAAACATGCAGGGCTAACTCCACAGGAAGGTGAAGGTGGGACTTACCTGGAAGCAAGCACTCAGAGCACAGATACACAGCAGCGGCGGCAGTGTTTTCATCTTTCTTGCTCACCCCTTGGAAAAGCAGAAAAGTGATGATATTGTGGGAGAGGATGCATTTTGGTCCATGTCGCATGAGTATACTTTTGCTCTATAGCAAAATTACTTGAAGTCTACAGAGAGGGTGCGATGGTTGAGGGTTAAGAATTTCGCCTTGTTACTGCTCACTGGCATTACAAGCATTTTCTGTTGATAATGAAGACTGCTGAGGAAAGGCAGGACCTCAGTGAATTTAGCAATAAGAGAAAGAAATAGTTTTCTTCTTGGAACTATCTGAATTCAAGGAGCCTTCCTGTTTGGAGAACCGTCAAGAAAACTGATAATTTGCGGAACTATTTTTGTAAATGTTCCCGGGCAAAGTCTTTTAATCTGTTTTGGCTGGTTTAGAAAGGGAGAAATAATGGAAGAATGTGTTTCTTATTTTGGTCATGTATGTCAGCTTGTCAGTTTTTGTAAAAAAATAAAGGTTCAATCATCATAGACAATTTATTTATTAGAAAAAGTAAATTAGTGTGTGTGACAGTGAGCTATGCTGTCACATCAGACTGGCTTGTCACACTGTCCTGTGGTTCACCAAACCAGCATTGGAGCTGGTTAGACTTGGTGGAGATCCCAGCTCTGCCACTACATGTGTGATCTTAGGAAGACTATCCTGAGAATTGTCTGGGGAAAGAAAAGAAAAGAAAAATATATGCATCCTGCAGTGGCCATAGGGAGTTAAGGAAAATGCATGAGAATTCATTCATTACTGAGTTTACTTTAAGTAGAAATTGTATTGAGAATTGCATGGCTTTGAAATTTGCAAACATTAAAATATATATATATATTATATATACACACATATGTATATAATATATATTATATATAATATAAATATATATTATAAATTATACTGAGGACAATTCTTGATCTATGATAAAGGCTCAGTGTAGTTATTATAGCTCTAGAGAATAGGGAAAAAGCAATCTAGCCAAACTGGAGAAAAGAATAATTACTTATTACTGTATCAAGTCCCTAAGGTACTGCTACATTTTCTTATTTCCAAGACAAAAATATTTCTGTTGATTATGTTTCTTCTAATAACATGTAAGTTGAGTTTGTTATCATATAGTTTAGCAGTCACAGGAAGATAATAATTATAATAGAACCACTACTAATATTACTGAATGTGTGACTTAAAAGCTGCTTTTAAGCAGGTACTTTGAGAATTTCTTTTTAAGAAATACTGTGTGAGTATTTCTTCTTAAGAAGTTCAATCCAATTTCTTGTTTTCATATAAACCTTTTAAGATTGTAGATGGAAAGCAAAGGAAGGTAAGATTTTATAACCTTCTTTTTGAAATTTTAGAACTAAGAAATTTATTAGAAATATGTCTCAAATATCCACATACCTGGTTTTGTGCTAGTATTTCCTCCAAGGAGGTTATATCCAATTGCTCGCTTTTGGCTGTTCCTCATAGGTTGTAACTGGAAGCAGATGAGAAAGCACAAGAGAATTCTCAGGTTTTATAAGGCTCGATGAGCTTTTAGGAGTTAGGAAATTTACTGATTAAAGATAAGGTCACTGCTGTAGAGGAATTTGCATTCAAAACCAAAGAATAAAAAGAGTACTTGTAATTTTCAGAGTTTGACAGTGGTTCTTTGTGCACCAAATTCTTCCTTGAGGAATATGGCAACAATTAGAGATTTCCAGTGAATGATTTACTTGATTGATGAATGTGATAGTGATTGATGATGGGTATAGGGATGTTCATGGGCTAAGTCCTCCAAACAGGAACCATCCTTTCTTGTACCCTCTCAAAGTAAGCAAAACAATTGCCTCAAACAGTTATATGATAGACCATAAATCTTTCTCTGTCAATCAGTGCAATTTAGCAAAGGAAAGAGGATTAAAAAGAGAATGTAAGGCTACATAGTGGTGAAGTATGATTGCAAAAGAGGAACACTGCATTTTCTGTTTTTCTTTTGACACCGTCTTCATTAAAGAAAGGTATTCATGTGCACTATTCTTTCTTCTTTTTAAATATTAGTACATGTTTGTAATACATAACATTGAATTTCCCAATAGGGCCAAATAAAAAAAATCTTTTTATTTTAAAAAATTTTGAGAAGAACTGCGTGGCCATGTTGGAACTTAGGGCACTGAGAAATCAAGCAACCAGCCTACCTCCCTGGTAAGCACCTGGCTTGGGCAAGTGGCAACTGCCTCAGGGGAAGAACCATCCATTATCTCCTGAGATCCTCTCCATGCTGGAACTTAGGGTGCTGGGAAACTAAGCAACCAGCTCGCCTCCCTAGTAAGTGGCTGTGAGCCTACTGGCGCATGGGCTGAGACTCAAACATCCCATTGGTGTTCCCCCGCCCACAGCAAATGGGAGCCAGAGGTTTGAGCATCTCTTGGGAGGCTGACCATATACCATATAGCAAATAGGGGGGATTTCCTTCTACCATCTCTTTGAAGGCAAACATTGTTATCACTGTTTTGCTTAGTTCTGATTAACTGTATTGCTCTATTCAATATTCTGTTTTGATAAGTTTTATAATGTTCTGGATTTGGTTTGATCTTGCTATACCTGATTGAAAGAACAACTATTGTGAAGATAATGAGATATATTATGGTACCTATTACTGTTATCCTGATAACTTCTTGTGATATTCTGTACCAGTTCACTGCACTGTCTCAATTGGTTATGTTCTGTCTTGTTTTGTTGTATTTCACTACCTTCAAAATAATAATAAAATTAAAAAAATTTTCACATAAAAATGAGAATAGTAGACTACACGATATACTTGATTTCCTAATGTATAGGAAATACAACTATTAACTAGATTTCTCAATTAACATTTTACTGTATATGCTAAATGGATTTCTGGAAATAATTTAATGCAAAAATTTTAAAGTTATGAGAATTAATTTCTAAATATTTTTCTAAGTATTTGTCTCTAAAATATTTTCAAACATGCCATCAGTGTCTAATGATATTAATAATTTATCCATTTAGTAACCTAAGACTGAATTCATGTTAAAAATTCCTAATTTTTCCAGAAATAGTTTGTCATTTTGCTCTAAGACTACACTAAGGACCATGAGTTATAGTTACTGTTTTGCCTCTAATTTATTTAATTCTTGATATTTCATATTTTTCTACATGATTCTAATATCTTGCACTAGACTAACTGTCTTCAAATATTTATTTTAAAGAAAAACTATGGGAATCATTTTTAAAGATTTTCAAATTTAAATAGTTCTACAGTGTAAAATTGTTAATCAGTAATAGAATTTTGAAGTTGTGATTTCTTTTCTAACCAGTTTGCTCTTCTGAATATGTGAATTCTGAAAGTAGCTTCAGGAGTTGTAATTTTGGGGTGTTATTTCCTACTTTTTCACTTTGTAGCCCTGAAATATTTAGCAAATCATCTCACTTCTGTGAGTCTCAGTTTTCTATTTGCAAAGTAGAGGTGGCATATATCTCTTATACAGTTTTTGTGAGTAGAAAATTAGATAATTTAGAAGGTCTGTGTTATGCTTTTACCCAGAAGCACTGAGCCACTTCAGTACCATCATCAGTAAGGTAGAGGGGTATTTGAGACAACACTGAGTGGATATGGGTTGTAATTTATCCTCTACTTCTTTTGCTAGTAATTCCTAAGGCTCATTTACAATGTACTTATTATAGTCAGAACTGACTGTAGCACAGAATTTTCATTGACATGAAGTAAACTTTCTGAGTATATAGCTTCCAATTGCCTTAAATTACTGTGGCAATATTCACTTTGCTTAGCGATGTCATTGGTCTACAATGAATAATGGTGACATGGAAATCTTGGTAACGATTTCTCTAAGTACATTTATTAGGGCAAGGCTAGTGATTATTTGGAACAACTTGGAAAAATTGATAGGATTTCCAGAAATTTCTATTCCCAGTCCCAATACACATGTGGACATAAGAAATCCAATTTTCACTAAATATGGGAAAGGATACACATAACTGAACATATTATGACCTAATCCTGTGACTTTCAGATTTATTTTTCAATAAAAATGGGTAATACCATTCTTTTACTTTTTTCATACAGTGCTTGAGCCAACTGGAACTTTATGAAATTATAATGTTCTTTGTCAACAGTACAAAACTTGGAAATAATGTGGAAATGACTGACCTGTAGACCAAAATCATCGCTATGCCACATTTTAACTTACAGCTCTTTTCTGTCCTTACTATATTCCCATCTCCACATCAAAATGTTTCATAGTTGATAAAAAAGGAAAAAAACACTTTTTTACCTGACTAAGGGGAACTAGATCCTGGTTGATTAATTAGGAAATTCATTAAAATACTTCAACTCCTAGTAGAAAGCTTTACCAACCTGCTTTCCATCTCAATGAGGAAACTAGGAGAGTGTATATTAAATACTTCTTTAATTTCACTATTGCTAATATTTTTGTATAGGTGCTTAATGAATTATTTTGCTGAAGTATTTTGATGTAAATTAAAGATATCATGATAGCTAATCTTTAGGTATTTCAGCACTTATCTCTAAAATCTTTTATATAACATGACCTCTAATAGTGTTAATATTTGCATGTATAGTAATTTAAAACTCAATCTGTATCAAAACTTCCCAATTTTGCTGAAAAAATATTGTCATTTTGTTCTGACACACCACTAATGACCATGTGCTTTATTTACTTATGTCTCTAGTTTCTTTTATTCTAAACGCTTTCATGTCTTCTTCATGGTATGCACCTTGAATGACTAACCCATTTTGTTGTTAAGTATTTATTTTTAGGAAAGCATTTAAGAACCATTTTTATACATTTTGGTAAAGATTGTAACCTGGTGTGCACTTTTGAAGGTAGGACTCCACTCTTTCTTTCCTCTTTCTTTCTTTCTTTCTTTCTTTCTTTCTTTCTCTCTCTCCTTCCTTTTTTTTCTTTCTTTCTTTCTTTCTTTCTTTCTTTCTTTCTTTCTCTCCTTCCTTTTCTTTGTTTCTTTCTTTGTCTTTCTTTTTTTTTCTTTCCTTCCTTCCTTCTCTCTCTCTCTCTCTCTTTCTTTCTTTCTTTCTTTCTTTCTTTCTTTCTTTCTTTCTTTCTTTCTCTCTCTCTAAAGCAGATACAACAAAACAAAGCAAACCAAAATAAAACAGAACAAAGCAGAGCAGACTAAAACAATCAAATAACAGGATTTCAGGAAAAGACAGCAGGAAATCAACAGTGGCTACCATAATGTCTCTTTTTTTCTTCAAAATAGTTTCACTTCTAGCCAGTCAGTTTCTTCTATTGGGCACATGGTCTCTGAGAGCAGGTTCACAAGTTATAGTCTTTAACTTTGAGTCCCTGACTATTAACTTCAGGTCAAGGACTTTTACAGTAAAGGCACCGTGACAGACCCTGTGAATCACCTAGTTTTTAATTTATAAAAACTATGTAAATTGGTTGGAAATCTAAAGTTAGGTGCTGTAGCTGTTTTTATGTTCCTCACTACACTCTCATCTCTACACTAAAATGCTTCTTTGTTGGAAAAACAAAAGCAAAAACAAAAGCAAAAGCAAAAGCAAAACAAAAGCAAAAGCAAAAAGGAACTTCATACCTAATTCAGAGAAATCCAGTGCATGATGACTTCTTTGGAAAGTCTGTTAAAGCACAGTTCACACTGAAAGGCATTTGCCAGCCTGCTTTCTATCTGGACTCCCAGTGTCATGGATTTCTCAGATTATGTTTTTCCACACCCTCTGTAAAACAAAATTAGAATATGGAGAACATTAATTACTTCAATCCTTTTATAGAAACAGCCTTTTCTCTACCAATATTATTGAAAGTTTTTTTCTTTTCTTTTTTGAGTTTGGAATGAACCTACTGCTATTCCTGAAGTTGTGAGTTGACTTCCAGTAAGGTTTTAAGAATGGCTTTGCAGAATGAGAGAGTGCATCACCAACTTCCATATCTATAGAAGTAATCTTTAAAGTAAGAGAATTTGACAGAGGTACCAATAGGATATTGGCCTGGAAAAGTTAGAGAAAACAGTGTCTCAGCTTTGGGCACCCCTGATAGGGACCATATGATTTAATTCATGTCTACATAAGCAAGAAAAAAGAGAATGATATAATCTTTTTTAGTTTGTGATTTCCTAGTATATTCTGCTTTATTTTACTTAATCAGCTCTAATGGCTTTAATTAAGTCATTTTTTGTTTTCAAAACACTTTCTTGTTCATAACTGTAAGTGATTTAGAAAAATTACCATGAACAATTAGAGCATTCTGGAAATTTGTGGCTATGTTCACTTTGATTAACAAAGTTATTAGAATTTAATACATAATGGCAACATAACAATTTTAGTAAAGATTTCTCTAAGTATGCCTATAAGGACAAAGCCAGATAAATAATGTGTTCTTTCCAGTAAAATTATTCTCCATTTCTCCCATTATCAAACTATTGACAACAGTTGCATCTTTTGGATCAACTGCATGTATCCGGCTTCAATTTTCTTTTTTTTTTATTTAAAGAGAAAAAAACATGAAAAGGGTAGAAATAAGACAGAATTTCAAAAAAAAAAGATAAACAGTAAGAAATCACTAGTTGATAAATTGCATATTGTCCTCTTAGAAATAGTTGTTCAAGTTACAAAATTAAAGCATACAAAGTAGGTATTCAAACACTGAGATTGTAAACAGCTATGCATGCGTGTCTACATGTATTTCTATCTTTTCTGTATTAGAGGGAAAAACAAAATATAGAAAGACAAAACAAAACAAATTCCTATAAAAACATGAAACCAAAAATCTTATAAAACCACAGTACAAGGTGATCTACAATGGTTACTGTGTTGTTTTTTATTATCTTCAATAGAATTGTCTATATCATCAGGCATAATTGAATATATCAGTATAATTGAATATAGCAGTACATAACAATATTAGTAAAAATAAAACATTGCAGACAGTGTAAAATTTCAAAGGCAGGTAATAATCAAACCAGAGTGGATATTCTAGTGAATCTTGTCATCTTCAGTGCAGTTGCCTATAATCTCAGACTTGATACTATCAATCATAACAGCTTTGAATAAAATCTATTAATACAAAACAGCAATCTAACAAACCACATTCGATTACAATCAGTCATGGTAAAACTGTGTAGGTTTTACAGAGCTTTAGATTAAGTAAATAGGAAATTAAGGATGATTACCATACTATATCCTGCTATTTTATGATAACTGTGCACTCAAATCTAGTATACGTAGACAGAGTGGAACAGAATAGAATCCATCTAAGCAGAGTAGTGTGAGTAATGTGTGTTTTAAATCCTGGTACACTATTAATAATATCCTCTGCCTTCTTTTTTTAGGCTATTCCTCCCCTTTTACTTCCACAGGGTGCTGTGCATTTTGGGTCCCACCAACTCCCTCAGTTTTTAGATTGGGAGGGCAACCTGCTTTTTACCTAAGTGCTTCCAAACCTTCTCACTCCTGAACTTGATCTCAAGTTGTATTCTTTACCTACAAAAGCCTCAAGGTTTTCCTTCATTATAGATGAGTAGTTCTCTACTGCACATGAGGATGATGTCTTTCCAACCTATCTGCAGGTGGTGGTTGAGTTGTTCCTGTTTCTCTCTGGCTCACTGTCATATAAAGCATTGTTTTTTCATATTTGATTTTTGGTCCATAAACCCTCTCTCAGGTTGATTATAGTTCCTATACAGAGCATCTCAATGGACCGTACCTCCTGATCTACTCTGTCTGTTTTTTTTTTTTTAGTGTATCAAGGCCATTTATGTTAAAGATTATAGCCAATCTTCTCTGCCTCATTTCTGCTATGCTATTTCTCTGCCTTTGTCTACTTTTCTCCTTCATTCTACTGCCTGCCCTGTTTATTGAGGTCTTTCTGCCACTGTTCCTAAAATGTTGGTATTTTTTTCCTCTCTCTCTAGAATGTCCTTCAGTATTCTCTGTAGGGTTGGATTGGTGGTCACAAACTCCCCCAGTTCCTCTTTGTCATGGAAGCATCTTGTTTCTCCATTAATTTCTAGTGACAGTTTTGCAGGGTACATCAATCTGGGCTAGAGGTTATTTTCTTTCAGGACTTGGGATACTTCTCTCCAAGCTCTTCTTGATCTGATGGTCTGTGTCAAGAAGTCTGTCATGATTCTGATAGATTTTTCCTTTATAGGTGATCTTTTTTTTTCTCTGACAGCTTTTAATATTCTGTTCTTGTGCTAAATTTCTGGGATCTTGATTATTATATGTTTGGGTGTAGCTCTGTTTTGGTTGTAGGTGGCTGGAGTTCTGTATGCCTCACATAACCGAATGTCATTTTCTTTTCCCATGCTTGGGAAGTTTTCCTTAATTATTTCCATGAATAGCCTTTGCAATTTGTCTGTTTTTATTCCTGCTTCTTGGCTCATGTTTCTTTTTCTTAAATTACAGATTCTCTTGTTGTCTTGTAGCCTTTGTATTGCTACTGCCTGTTTCCTTGTTATTTTTCAGAGATCTTTCCTTTTGTGATCACACATCACAAACTTGTCTTCAAATTTTGATAGTCTATCCTTAGTTTCTTTTAAGGAATTTTGGCAGCTTTCAATGGAGTTTTTAATTTCCTGGTAGTCTCTTTCAATCTGCTTCATGTATTCTAGATTTTCTTTATTTTTTTATTGAATGTTTCTCTCCTTTTTAATCTACTTAAATCTTGCATTAGCTGATTTAATATTTCAGTTTTAAGCTTGTCTATGAGGTCCCGAACATATCTCTTAATGTCTATTGAAACCGTGTCTGATGTTGCATATTTCCTGCCCTCAGTCTCTTTTGTTTTCCCCTTTCTGGATCAGTGTTCTCAGGTTTTTGGGTTGGGGCTTTTTCTTGTTTCTCTCTCTTGTCATTTTTTTGGTTTCTTCCATACAGGTGTATAGTGGAGGTCTCAGCCCCTTTCCTTATTGTTTATGGTTCTTCTGAAGCATGCTGGTGAGAGATTTCTGCCCTCTCCTGTTTGCTCTTGTCACTGAGGTGTAAGCAGGGTGTGCATATGCTGGCCCCTCCCCACTGGGCCAGTCAAGCTTCAGGGACCTTCACCAGGTTAATGTGTGCTGCATGTAGGGAGTTGGTTTGGGACGACTTATTGGATCCTGGCCCAGGGGTGTGACCCAGGCCAAGTAAATCTCACAAATGTGCTCTGGGGAGGGAGTAACCAACCAAAGTCACTGTTGTTCCTAGTTGAGGCTCCTACTGCCCATTTCCAACATGTCATCTATTTGGTTGCACCCTTCCCGTGGGGGGGTCTTATTCCAAGCACTGACTGTATATTAATGGAGGTTCCTTCACCAGCTCTGTTCTCCATTGGGCTCATTAACCCCTGACTTCAGCATGGCTGTGGCTCCTGTGAGTCACAGTGGTAACAAATTTGGGTGGCTCTGAGGGTTGCAATGGGTCATGGTTGGTGCAAGTTTGGATGGCTCCATGGGTCACAGTGGAAAGTGCTGTGTCTGCTAAATTTAGCTGTTCCAATTGTAGCCCCGAGACTGCATGTTTGATGAGCTTTTTTCATTTCAATTTCTTCCTGTGTCAAGAGGATCCATCTCCCTCTGTCTGGATCTCTCCAGGATGTTTTATTCTTGCATATGAGTTATTTCTGCCCAGGAGGCTCTGCATTTTGTTGCTCACTGATCTGCCATGTTTAGCTCTTCCTCTGGTTTCAATTTTCTAAAGTGGACTTTTTTCTTTTTAGCTTGGATATCTTTCCTTTTACTATTCCATGATTTGACCTTCATTGTTTCCTCCTGGCTTGGGTTTAGCAAAGGCTATATTAATCTGCACTCATAAGGGATCAGCAAAGAGCTCTTTGTTCACTGGGGTTCCTCACTGAGTGCAATCACATTTCTTTTTGTAATTGATATGTCTGCCTCAGAAGCTTCAAGACTGCATTAAAGATGGGATTTTGTCCTCAACTGAGAGGCAAAGATGCAGGATAACAAGGTCTTTGATTTAAAGAGCAGCAAAGAAACACATGTCTACAGTAAGGAGCAGTATTGGGACTTTCACAGCTGTCCATGTTCAGCTTGCCCCAGGAAAGAATCCCTCAGGTTGAGTTTAGGAATAGATAAAAAGTATTTATACTCACAATCATGTTACTGCAATGTAGATTTTACAAGTCTCACAATAATTGAGGGAATTCTCTTTTTTTCATATCTTAAATTTTGTGAATTTATGTAAGGGAGAAAGTCTCACTTTCTGAGCATATGAGCAAAGTCAGTTGATGTCCATAAAGATAGTATTTTAAAAAATATAGAATGAGCATCTAAAGTGCTTGCTGGAAACAGACCTTCTCTCTGAACACTATTTTTTTCCAGAAAGGGATAATAAACTTTAAAAATATGATATATAGTGATAGACTATAATAAGAATTGTTCATAAATTCTACTTTTCTATAATAAGTTAAAAAAGTGAGAACTTTAGTCTAACAATTTGCTAAGAAAAACTGTTTAATTCCTACCAGGTATAAGAAATAGATTATGAAAGATCACAAAAAGAGAAAAAGTCTTCAATGATTTTCTGAACACAACACAATGCAACACCACATCTAATTAGTCAATAGACATGGTCCATTCAAATAGTGGAAGTCTAAAAGTTTTATTTCATGGAAAATGTAGGAAAAAGAGTAATGAGCAATCTTTTTTCTCTAGCTGAGCAATCTTTTTTCTCTAGCTGAGTACAATCAAAAAGGAAAAGGAAAGTTGTTGGTGAAGTCACTGTGCAATGATTTTGACATGATTTTCCTGTGGTCATAGAAATATGGACTCTAAATATGTCTTACAAAGAAATTTTCAAAAAAATTTATTTTAAAGAGAATAAAACAAGACAAAATAAAACAGAACAAGGCAAATCAGAATAGGATTGTAACAATGCAAGTAACAAAAGATTTCAAGACAACAGGATATCAATATGGGCTATCATAATACCTTTTGTTTCTTCAAAATAGTTGACCCTACCTTCATGCATAATAATATCAAATGTAACAAAATAGTATAAAACCAATCCAAAGAATTAAAGTATTACAGGACTTCAAAACCAGAAAACAGGAAATGAGCAATGGTTATTATATCTCATTTTCTTCAAAAAAGTTGTTCATACTATCACACATAATAAAATAAAATAAAATACAACACAATAGAGCCAATCAAAGCAAAAGAATAAAAGCATGATAGGACTTCAAAACAAGATGATAGGAAATCAGCAATGGCTACCATAAGGTCTCTTTTTCTTCAAAATAGCTGTTCATTCATACCATCACACATAATAAAATCAAACAAAACAAAACAGAATAAAACCAATGAAACAAATAAATGAAAACATTATAAGACTTCAGGAGCAGGTGCCGCGAGGTGAGATGCAGCCCACCAGGCAGACCCGGAAAAGTTTGGGACCATCAATCCTGGTGGCTGGGTGCCTGCTCAGCCCCCTTAGGTTACTGGACTAGGCTCCAGAGGTTCTGTGGGCTTGAGTAGACTGTGCCCAGCTACTTTCATTCAACCAGGGGAGCCAGGCCTGCCGAAGGGGAGCCAAGCAGGCACCAAGCCACGAGGTGAGTTGCAGCTTGCCAGAGAAGGCCCAGAAAAGTTTGGGACCATTGATCCCAGAGGCTGGGTGCCTGCCCAGAAAAGTTTGGGACCATCAATCCCAGAGGCTGGGTGCCTGCCCAGCCCACTTAGGTCACTGGACTAGGCTCCAGAGGTTCCACGGGCTTGAGTGGACTGTGCTCAGAGGCCTTCATTCAACCAGGGGAGCCAGGCCCACCACACAAGGGGAACCAAAGCCAAGTGGGTGCCAGTAGCAGAGGGCCCAGGAGGTGATTTCCAACACATCCAGGGAAAGCTTTGGAAAATCACTGGAAACAGAAATATAGGAAAATGACAAAATGAAAGACCAAAATGTGGTCTCAAACCTCCAGCTCATCCCAAGAAAACCTAGGGGCCATGTACATAGAAGAAAATGCTACATATACATCTGAAATGCATGAAATGATATCAACTGAAATAAAGAAGCAAGTACAGGAAGCTATGAGGGAACTTAAATTAGAAATATTCTCCCAGGTAAAAGAAGAAATGAGAAAAGTAGTGAAAGAAGTACTGAATGCATCTAATGAAGACACAGGTAAAAAATGAGAGGAACAAAGCAAAATGATAGAATCCCTGAATGAACAATTTAAGAGACAAACAGAATGCATTAAGCAGATTCAAAGAGATATACAGGAAATCAAAAACTCAAATGAAAGTTGCAAAAACCACCTCAATGAAAGCAAAGATAGAATCTCAGACCTTGAAGATAAGATTGCAGCTAGTGAACAGGAAAGGAAAGATCTTCTAACAATAACAAGAAATCAGGAAATAACAATTCAACAACTGCAAGATGAAGCAAAGAAAAACAATATAGATTAATAGGGATAAAAGAAAAAGAAGGGGAAAACACAAATGATATCATGAGGCTACTTACAGAAGTAATAGCTGAAAACTTCCCAAACATGAGTATGGAAACTGACATATGGATTAGTGAGGCATATAAAACTCCAAATAGCCATAACCAAAACAAAACTACACCCAGACATATAATAACCACCATCCCAGAAATCCAACATAAGAACAGAATATTAAAAGCTGTTAGAGAGAAAAGACAGGTCAACTATAAAGGAAAACCTATCAGATTCATGGCAGACTTCTCAACACAAATAATGAAGTCAAGAAGAGCATGGAGTGAAGTTTTTTTAGATCCTTAAAGAAAATGACTTCCAACCCAGACTGATGTACCCTGCAAAACTGTCCTTCAAAATGGATGGAGAAATAAGATACTTCCATGACATAGAACAGCTGAAGAACTTCATGATCACCAAACCAAACCTACAAAGAATACTGAAAGACATTCTAGATACACATAGGAAAAAAACCACTAAACAAGACAGACAATTAAACAGATTGGAAAGCTAGGATACAACATCAGAAAGATAACATGTCAGCAATAAAACAAAATATGACAGTTATAACTGTTAGTGTAAATGGCCTCAATTCACCAATTAAAAGAAACAGACTGGCAGAATGGACCAAAAAACAATGTCCAAACATATGCTGTCTACAAGAAACCCATCTAATCCAAAAGGAAACTCATAGACTGAAAGTCAAAGGATGGAAAACAATACTCCATTCAAGAGGACTAAAAAAAAAAAAAAAGTGTGAGTAGCTATTGTCTTTGCAGACCATGTGAAGTTCAAACCAAGAATGGTCCAAAGAGATAAAGAAGGTCACTACATACTAGTTAGGGGAAAATTGCAAGAGGAAGCAATAACAATCTTAAATATATATGCACCAAATTATAGAGCACCCAGCTACACCAGGTAAGCATTAACAGAAATGAAAAATCAAGTAGGCAATAACACAGTTATAACAGGGGACCTTAACACACCATTGATACAAAGGGATAGATCAACTAGACAGAAAATCAGCAAAGAAATAACAGAACTGAATCACACCTGTGAACAAATGGATTTGATAGACGTATACAGAGTATTCCATCCAACAACATCAGGATATATATTCTTCTCACCAGTACATGGGACATTCTCTAAAATAGACCATATACTAACCCAGAGAATGTATTTAAGTAAATGCAAAAGAATGGAAATTATCCCATGCATGTTATTAGATCATAGCACCATGAAATGGGAAATTAATGATAAAAGTAACTGCAAAAACCACACAAACACATGGAAATGAAATAATACACTCTTGAGCAATCAGTGGGTTCCACAGAAAATTAAAGAAGAAATTAAACTATATCTACAAGCAAATAAAAATACAAATACAACTTACTGGAACCTGTGGGATGAAATGAAAGCAGTCCTCAGAGGAAAATTTATTGTACTGAGTTCCCACATTAGGAAAACAGAATGAACACAAATAAGCAACCTGATATTATACCTAAAACATCTAGAAAAAGAAGAGCAAGCCAAGCCCAAAGCCAAAAGAAGGGAGGAAATTATAAAGATCAGAGCAGAAATTAATGCAATAGAGACTAAGAAAACAATTCAAAGAATCAGTGAATCAAAGAGTTGGTTCTTTGAAAGAATCAATAAAATTGACAAGCCCCTAGCCAACCTAATTTTAAAAAGGAAAGGAAAGACTCAAATTCAGGCAATACAGAATGAAAAAGGAGAAATCACTACCGACCCTGTGGAAATACAGAAGATCATCAACAACTATTTCAAAAACCTCTACTCTGATAGGTTCGATAACACAGAAGAAAAGGACAGATGCCTAGAAACATACAAACCACCAAAGCTGGATCAAAAAGATGTAAAACTGTTGAATAACTCAATTTCTATTAGTGAAATTGAAAATGTAATCAAGTCCCTACCAACAAAGAAGAGCCCAGGCCCAGACAGATTCACTGCAGAATTCTATAAGAAATACAAAGAAGACTTAATGCCAACACTCCTCAAACTCTTCAATGAAATTGAAAGGGAAGCATTTCTCCCTAAGTCATTCCTGGAAGCAAATATCACTCTAGTACCAAAACCTGAGAAAGACCCAACTAAAAAAGGGAACTACAGGCCAATCTCCCTAATGAACATAGATACAAAAATTCTCAATAAAATATTGGTAAACAGGATGCAGCAAATCATCAAGAAGATTATACACCATGACCAAGTGGGATTCATCCCAGGCATGCAGGTATAGTTCAACATGCATAAATCAATAAATGTAATCCACCATATCAATAGTGCCAAAAGCAAGAATCACACAATCATTTCTATAGATGCAGAAAAAGCTTTTGATAAGATCCAACACCCATTCACGATAAGAACCTTACAGAGAATTGGAATAGATGGTCTTTACCTCAATATGATAAAGGCCATCTACAACAAGCCAACAGCCAGTGTCACATTAAATGACCAAAAACTGAAAGCCTTTGCCCTGAAATCAGGCACAAGACACGAATGTCCATTATCACCACTCCTATTCAATATAGTACTGGAAATATTAGCCAGAGCAATTAGACAAGAGAGAGAAATAAAAGGAGTAATGATAGGAAAAGAAGAAGTTAAATTATCATTATTTGCAGATGACATGATACTCTACATAGAAGACCCTCAAACCTCCATTGAAAGTCTCCTAGATATAATAAATAAATTCAGCAATGTAGCTGGATACAAAGACAATATGGGAAAATTAATAGCATTCTTATACACTAACAACAAAATCACTGACAGAGAAATAAGAGAAGCCACACCCTTCACACTAGCATACAAAAAAATGAAATAATTAGGAATTAATCCAACAAAAGATGTAAAAGAGTTGTATAGGGAAAATTATAATACCCTGAAAAAAGAAATCTAAGAGGACCTCAGAAAATGGAAAGACATCCCTTATTCATGGATAAGAAGAATATATATTGTAAAAATGGCTATTCTCCCCAAATTGTTATATACATTCAATAAAATCCCAATGAAAATACCACTAACCTACCTCATAGATCTAGAGAAATCACTCCTAAAATTCATCTGGAACCAGAAGAGACCTAGAATAGCAAAGGCAATTCTAAGCAGCAAAGCCAAGGCAGGAGGCATCACAATCCCTGACTTGAAGTTATAGTACAAAGATATTGTAATAAAATCAGCATGGTATTGGAATAAAAACAGACCTGAAGATCAATGGAATAGACTAGAAGATACAACTAAACACACTCAACCACCTTATCTTTGATAAAAGGGCCAAGCATGTTCACTGGAAGAATGACAGTCTCTTTAATAAATGATACTGGAAAAACTGGCTATCCATATGCCGAAAACTAAAATTAGACCCATGCCTATCACCATGTGCTAAACTAAAATCCAAATGGATGAAAGATCTAAACATTAAAACAGAAACACTAAAGCTGTTGGAAGACAAAGTAGGTAAAAATCTTGA